>JAUMHB010039222.1:0-19141 GCA_032359685.1 Pittosporum tobira | reverse complement strand
GACTATAGGAGCATTGATTGTCAGGTTGGTAACACTTTCGCTGCACCTTATGAAAATACTAATTATTTTGTTTCCAATTATGGCAGGAATCCAAAGCACTTTGACATGATCGACCCCTATTCCAACACATATAATCCAGAATGACAAAATCATCCTAATTTACAATGGGGTGGTCACAATCAACCAGCTCCATGGGCACCACCAGTAGAGAGCCTGAATGCACATCTAAAAGACATGGTGAGGCAATTAACCCAGACAATTCAGATGACGGAGGTGAATGTGGGGCAACTAACTCAGACACTGCAGACGATGGAGGCAAATGTGGGGCAACTAGTCCATACAATGGAAGAAGACACCAAGAGCACTAATGGATGGCTTCAACATCAACCAGTTGTCAATGGGGATATTGAAAGGCAAATTGAGCAACTAGCGCAGCAGATGACCACAAGGCCATATGGTTCCTTACCTAGTGACACCGAGAAAAATCCAAAGGACCATATGAATGCCATTATTTTGAGGGGTGGTAAAGAATTAAAAACACTAGTGGTCGAGCAAAAAGAGGAGGAGCCTGTTCCAAATCCCTACACTCCTCTAATTTCATATCCGGAGAGAATTGTGCCAAGGAAGACGCTAGAAATTGAATAAAAAAAAGAACAATTTTCATCCTCTCAAACTGAAATGGAAGAGCCTATGCTGAATCCCTATACTCCACCTGTTCTATATCCCGAAAGGCTTGTAAAGAAGAAGAAGCAGATTGTTGAAAGGTCGTATAGTTCTTTAACAATGGAGAATACAAATGCCATCAAGTTACAAAGTGGTAAAGAGCTAAAAGAGATAGAAGAGAAATAAGAAATGAAGATTGAGGAAGAAGAAGTCCAGTTGACAAAAGCACAACCCTCATCTTTTTAAGCAAAAAAGGAGTCATCCCCAAATTCTTATACTTCACTAATCTCATATCCGGGGTGACCAGTAAAGAAAAAAAATGATTCTGCTCAGTTTGTCGAGGCTTTCAAGAAACTTCAAATCAACTTACCATTACTTGATATTCTTATCCAGATGTCGAGTTACACAAAGTTTTTTGATGGATGTCCTTGCAAACAAGAGGTAGTTAGATGATGGAGAGACTGTGAAGCTGAGCAAAGAATGCTCTGCCATCTTGCATAAGAAGTTACCACTAAAGCTAAAGGATCTAAGGAGTTTCACCATTCCCTATCAAATTATAGATATGCAGTTCAACAAGGCATTATTCAATCTAAGAGCCAGCATAAATCAGATGCCTTATCTAGTCTACATGAAGCTTGGGGTAGGTGAGATATAGGACACCACTATGTCACTCTAGTTAGTGGATAGATCAATCAAATATCCGAGGAGTATAGTGGCGGACGTATTGGTAACAAGAGATAAGTTTATTTTTCCTGCTAACTTTGTAATACTCAAAATGGAAGAAGAAGCTGAGGTGCTAATTATCTTGGGAAGACCTTTCCTAGAAACAGGGGGGGCTCTGATTGATAAATGAGAAGGCAAATTGGTGCTACAACTGGGTGAAAACAAAGTCACGTACAATGTTCTGAAGGCGATAAAGAACCTAAGCAAGCCAAAAGACTTGAGGAGGATTGATACCATAGATAAGGAGGTGGAAGACATATTCAAACTAGCAATTGCAAAGGATCCACCACTGCCTACTATGGTTCAAAAAGTTGAAGAAAGCCAATGCCTCAACAAATATGTAGTTACATTCTTAGAGGCCGATAAGCGTTGGTGGGAATCACTAGAGCCTTGGCCACCTCCATCATCATAATCAGGTGTGTTTGTTCCATTCTTCCCATTATGTGCTATATTTGCTATACATTGGGGACAATGTATAATTTAAGTTTGAGGGAGGAGATCATTTATGTGTTGTTGTTTTCTTATTTACTATTATTACGTTGCTAGAATTTCTTTTTAGGTTTTATTATCTATATGTTTTACTATTTATTTCTTTTATTTTATGAGTTTTTTTTATTTAGAAAAAAATAGAATAAAAAATAAAAAAAAATAATTAAAAAATAATAATTTAAAAAATAATAAATAAATAAATATAAAATGAAGTAATTTATTTGGTTTTGAAAATAGATTAGAACTAGTGATTTGTTTTTGATGAATTGATGCTTAGGATTGTATGTATCGGATTTTGCATATTTAAATCATTGTTTATCTATAATAGGCCTAGAGACTTTAGAAATCCCTTGCTATCCTATTATTGCGATATAAGCTGTTTCAAATCACTCCACGTTAACTCTTAGATACTGAAATATTTTAAAAAGATTGTTAAATGGGGGTAAAATACTTAGACTTCCATGGTGACTTTTGAATATTTTTGGTTAATAGAGAAACATTTGACCTTGAAAAAAAATATATAAAGAAAAAAAATATATAAAGAAATATTCCAAAAATTCCAAAATTCAGGGATTATGAAAAAAAAAGAGAAAAAAAAAGAGTTGGAAAAAAACAGGAGCAAAATGCCCATCAACTCTATAGGCAAAGCCTATGAGAAAATGAGAAAAAAAAATAAAGAGCTCCTTTGAGATCTTGGTATTTGAGGGAACGATTCATGCTAGTGGGTAAGAGAAACCGTCCATTGGTCGGAGGTCTATGGTACACAGCTTAAAGGTAAAAGTCCAACCGAGATATTTTAAATATCTATGAGTTAATACATTCTGCACGTGAGCACACGAACACTTGTAGGGAGTAGGGGAATTTTAAGAGAATTAAGACCTGTTATGGATATTTTTTGTTTAAAATACGTGGAGTTTTGCATATGTATGATTTGGTGTTGATTTATAACTTATGAATTGCTATTTTTCAATTATTTTCTTCACCAAATTTATTGATTCATTTGGTTTGAGAATTATAAGTCAAGAGGTTGAATTTCTCTTAGATATGTTTATTGATTAGTTTGCTTGGGGATAAACAAGAGTTTAAGCTTGGTTATATTTGATAAGAACTATTTTGTACTTAATATTTTAATATATTTTGCTCTTGATTTATCAATATTTGCTTAAAAAACCCAATCAAATATGAAATAAATGTTATATTTTTAGTTTGGATTACTACTCTTTGTTTGGGCTTTATTTTATAGGTTTTTGGGCATAGTTGGTGTAAATTTGGGCTTGGAATGGACAAGGGGCAAATCATAATCAAATTAAGACAAGGATTATTGGCATTAATTTTCATATTCCTATTCTGATTATAAAAGAGAGATCCGATCCGGACCGTTTATGCTCAAATCTTAGAGAGATTCGGATTGTGTATCTTATCTTATAAATAGCATAGACCTTTAGACAATTTATGTACTCAAAAATTTTCATAATTCATAGCTAGTAGAATAATAGTAGAAGTTGTAGACAAGTGCTAGGTGGAGGATTTTTCATACAAGACGAAGACTTTTCATATAGTAACTTTATGGGTTATGTTGTTCTAAACTCTTCTTTATTCTTATTTAATATAATTATCTTCTAATTTTCTTTGTGGTAAGATTAGATGGATCATGCCCATAATTAATTAGACCTACCTTTTTATCATGTTTTTATGTGAATTTATTATGTTGCGAGTTATTTTTCATGTTTTTAATACTTCTAGATATCTGGCCAATGTTTAGATGAATTTTGTTATATAGTTCAAGTACCGAAAGGAGAAGACTAGTGAGAGCTCATGTGAAATATAACCACAAATTAAATTTAGCTAGAGATAGTTTAGGTTATTTGTGTAGTTTCGATAGTAACTATATTTAAACGAGTCGTGATGATTAGTGAATTTGAGAATTTCCATAAAACTTAATACTCTTTATATTATTTAAATTTTGCATGGAGATTGTGGGGTTAATAATTGAAGTAGGGGGCTATAACTAGAGATAAAGTAGCAACTAATTTAGGGAAATTTTACTATCGCAACAGAATAAAATTCATAACTTGCATGATAAATCAATTGACCTGATTATGAATGGGTAGGTAAAGTCAAAAACTTAGCATGCTTTCTTATTATTGGTTAAAAACCTAAATTTATTAGTTTAATAATTAATTAATTTTCTTAATTAAAAATCAAATCTTTATTAATTGGTTAGATTAGTAAAGAATTATCTAAAGTGGTACATAATTAGTAAATTACAATTCCTCGTGGGATCAATATTTTTTATATTATAATTTGATTGGTGTACACTTGCAATGAATCTCGATCAACAAGCAATAAAATTTGTACAGTCATGGCAAAATATGTATATCGAAATTTAAATCATACATATTAATAGCTGAAAAAAATGGCATGCATAAGTGAACAATAACTTATACATAAGTGGAGAATAATAAACTTGTATGTATAAGTGGACAATATCTTATACACAGAGGTGGAAAGTAATAACTTGCTTTAATTACGCTTCCTAAACTTCCCACGTGACGCGTTTTGCGATCATATGCTTTCTTTGCTCTCTCTCACGTACGTTCCTATAATAACAACGACCTATCATTAGTATCATTGTTTTAAAAATAGGTCACTCACTGTCAAAAATAACCCTAAGCATCATGGAGTTTTTCAAATTTAAAATGACATAAATGCACACAAAATTTCAAAGGGCAAAACTGTCATTAGTTGAAAATTTGTCATTTGACTCATTCCATCCAATTTATTCCTTGTAATTATCCCAGAGTATTCTTAACCCTAAAATACTTCATCGGATTCTTGTTTGGATATAAAATAAATATAGCATTCATATATAAAAATATACGATGTTTAAAATAATAAATATGATGTGTTAACACATCGAAATGATATTTAAATCATTTCAAAGAAATTAAAATAATATTCCTTAAATATCTTAATTTATTATCTAAATAAAATAGAATTTAATTGGGTACAATATTTTTTAATTTAAGAAAATTAAATTTCCAAGTTAAAAATAATTTTAGCATGTTCGTTACTTATTTTTCCAACTCAATGGCATTGATGTAAATAAGGGTGAGTGGCAGTTTTGTAATTAACACTGCAATAACATTTGTATAAATAGTGCAGTAGCAGTATTTTCGTAAATATGCTGCAATGGCATTTCTGTAAATAGTGCAGCAGTGACATTTTTGTAACTTATGCCCTAAGGGCAGTTTAGTAATTTGCTAAAGAGGGGTATTTTGGTAAAATACACAGAAGGGTATTTTTGTTTCTTGAACAGAAAGGTATTTTAGTAAATATGCCATCGGGGTATTTTAGTAATTTAACCTTTCTAAAAATAATGATAATAATAGTAATTATGAGAAAATAATAATAACAGAATCGAAATAATTCTAGTCAGACAATGGCTGATAGAGTCAATCATCGACTAGCTGGCCGGTCGGCTATTTCTCCACACCCTTGTCGTTAGGTTAGACTGGTTGGTCGCGTTAGCAGACTGGCCGGTCAGCCTTCAAGATGGGTTGGCACTAACTGGTTGGTTGGGGTAACAGTCAACCATGTTGACCATTGACTGGTTGGTCTGGTCGGCCCCTTCCCAAATCTATCTAGTCGAGGGACTGGCTAATCGGCCTAGTCACCCATGGCAGTGGCTTGCAAACTGGGCAGTCGGTCAAAAGGTAGTTGACCCAGTCAACCATTGACTAGTCTACTGGCAACCCTTTTCTCCTCTGCCCCCGTCGCCCTACTGATAAGTTGGCCGGTCGGCCGACCTGTTAGTCTTCGGCAGTGGGCTGTCATGGCCACACATACAGACAGACACTAAATCACAAGGTAAGCTCGGTTTTGTGGCAAAGGGATTGATGGAACATCGAATCTCATTATCCCCATGACCTGGAACCTCAAGAACATGGAGGCCATGTACATCGTCCTCTATTCTGGCCAAGAAGCCATCACCGACAACCACAAGCTCGCTAGAAAAAATCAAATAGGCTTTAAAATATCACAAACACTCAATTGAAAGGTACCAAAATGATCCTTGTAACTGCGGGAATCCATTGGACCTTTCAATTGACTCTAACACATCTGATTCGATTCTAAAAATCCGATCTTTGGTCAAGAACAAGCCGGAAACATGCCGACTGTAAATTGACCTTAAATGGCTCAGCTCTTGACCTTCTTGATTGATTGAAGGCTTAAATCAATGCTAAGAAACTCCCAGATGCTATTCTAATTATCAATTAACACAAACGAATGCAAAATGGGAACTTTGAATTTTTTGCTCACCAAGAACAAAGAAAAAGAACTGGAGACTTTTGCTTGGCTCAATTGTGACTTAGGGTTTGATGGCACTATGTTTTATGGATGATTCACAACATCCAGTAACACTCATCGATGCAAGAAAAGGATTGAGCAAAGATTTGGTAATTTCGGAAGTTGCACAAAGGTCTGTGGCCTGCGCGTCAGTGGGCCTTACTTAATCAACTTGGATGAATATTTGAAATTTAAATTGCTATTTTGCCTCAATTTGCTAACTGATTAATTTAATAATTAAATAATAATTTAAAAAGTCAAAAATCATAAAATACAATATTATACTCTATCCCTATGTTTTGGCACGTTGCGATTCCAACGGTGCTATCCGTTTTTCCATATAATGCTTCGGTCAAAAAGTCAACTCTGGACTAGGTCAATTCAAAAATCTGATAGCGTTTTGATTCACTATTTCTCTGCACTGATTCCAGATCTTTAGTCGGTTTATGATTTCAAACACTTTTTAACTTTTGGGTCAAAATGACCAAAATACCCCTGGGCATGACTCTTGTCAAAATGACCAAAATGCCCCTGGGCATAACATTCTCATTTTAATTTAATTTCTGTAATGTAACGATGCAGAGAATAATTTCATTAGACATCATAAAAAGAGAATTTTATATTATTAATCGTTCATCAATAAATTCGGGTTCTCACAAAGAAGATCTATTCTTTTCTCATCATTTAAGACTTTTTCTTCCCCAACAGAGTCGCCACAAGGACAAGTGCACTTTAGAAGACATGGCTAAAATTTTGGGACTTTTTCCTATTCCTCGATTTCCACAAAATCAAGTTCTCACGAGCACAACACCTACTTTCCCAGGTAACTCAAAAGTTTCTAACTTTTGTTGATTCATCTGTTGAAAGATTTTTTGAGAAGAAATTGATTATGGTGCGGCGAAGGAACCATGCCGACGGAGGCTGGGAGGGTGGCAGATGAAGCGGTGGGTGTAAAAGATTTGGTCGCCTACTGCGTTGGTTAGCAACGTCGTAAGGTTGGTGGTTTCGTCGGATCTCGCCAGCATCATCGTCGGAGAGATTTTATAAGACTCAGCAAGTGCTTTATGAAATTTAGTAGAAAAATAAAACTAGGTTTCTGCCGACGGCTGTCACAGTTGTCGGTGGCAGCGGAAGCAAAATAATTTCAGGACCAAAAACCTAAAGCTCTTGATACCATTTAGAAGAATATGATATTATATTATTGAGATGTTAAAATAACGATTACATGAAAGGTCTTATATAGGCTTAACCTACTTGGAGAATAAGTAACTTAATTCTAATCTAATTTTGAATCTAAGAAACTTATTACCGTATATTTAACAGACATAACTTGAATATAGATTATTAAACCATCTTCCTTGGATTGCTGGGGTTTGCATGTAACGGCAGAATGTTGGAAGAACAGGGCCCAGTCGCTTGAGATATGATCTAATATCTACCTATCTTTTTACGATGCGCACAATTGTACATTCACTTCATACAAATATCATGTCAAAGTAAGATTGGTTTTGGAAAGTGGAGGAAACCAGATTTTTTTTGGAATGGACAAATTCTGGCGATTTAACTCTTCATACAGAGATCATGAAGCTCAAATTAGCCATGCTACGGGCGAAAGATAAAGAGTTGGAAGATATTGTGTACAAGACTGTTTTACCAATTTAATTAAATAATTTTGTTTGAACTTTGTGCTTATTCACAAGAACTTGTAGAACTCCATTTTGTTTCATCTTTAGCTGATAGTAGTATTTCTAAAACGTTAGCATATTTTGTTTAAACTTTTATTTTGTAAAAATGTTAGCTTCAAAGCATTTAAACAAGAAAAATTAGGTCTTACCCGGTTAACGACGGACATTTGTGCTATTAGCTTCTTGTAATATAAACATTTCATTTAACCCATGGCTTGTCAGTCTTATGTGCGTTAACATATATGATCCCTTTGTAACGCCTGTAAACATGTTTGCCAATATAATTATATTAAAAAGTAATTCACTTGTATTGGCTAACTAAAATTTTAGTTTTTCTGAAATTACCTCACTAATTATGGATTTGATAAAGTATAAATCGGAGTCTTGGTAAAAAAATTAAAAACATAATGTTAAGAGAGAATAAATATAATAGCATAATAATATTTTCAAATAAATATTTTTTATGAAACTCAACTTTCAATTCAAAGTATTTTCAAAATAATCTAGTAATTTATTGCCAATTACATATATCCTCTCACAAACATTTTGTCAAATAAACAAACCAAGTGAAGAAAAGAAAAGAAAAGAACATAAAATTTATAAAATTTTCATTTTTGTGTTTGTGAGTTTGTAATAGGAAATTTAATAAGTTCTTTTCTTGTGTTTGTGAGTTTGTAATATGAAATTTAATAAGTTATTTTCTTGTGATTGTGAGTTGTACAGAAAAGAAAAGGAAATTCATTAAACTATTATTATATCCTCAATCACACAAGGACATAAGATGTAAAATAAATTTTCTTCCATTGTAAATGGAGGATAGTATTGATATTCTGAAAGACTTACAAGTTTTTTTTTTTCTTTTTTTTCACAAATCTTGCCACATTTGGCAAGAAAATTTTGGATGTAAAAGTGTCAATTTTTCTCTCATTTTCTTTTCTTTTATATCACTTTAAAAACTCACAAACAGAAGAATTTGATATTTTCTTCCATTTTCTTTTCTTTTCCTTCATGTTTGCAACTGACAAATACAGTGGGTCCTAGGAATCATCGAACATTCATGCATATGCAAAATTTAAGTAAAGTACATTCAACGCCCAATATCGATTTCGGTCTCTAACCAAAATTCGCATACATAAATAGTATATGCAAAAGGAAAAGGAAAATGAAATACTTCATACATTTCAGAATATTATTGGCTTTTAAAGCCACTGAAGTATTAGCTCAATAATTAAGATGGAGACTCCAAGAGTTTGTCTATGTGAAAAGTCTCAGGCTCCACACGCAGTTTGAAGAGTTATTTTCTCATTTATTTTACTAAGAAGATTGCTTGCTTTCCTTTACATGTGAGATTTTTTACCCATTATTATGGGCTTAACAGTACAGAGTTTAAACATGGTGGAACCATTATCACAACCCTCTAAAAAATGACTGTTAAAAAGTTGATTCATAGCACTTAAAACATTTAAAATTATGATTTATTTAATTATATTCCACACAATAATGAAAATATAGAATTCTATAAATATACTACTTCCTCCGTCTTGAAAAAATTATCAAAAATGTGAAATCCAAAAGGATCCGGAGTATTGTGTTAATACTTATTTAGCTTGTCTAATACTCGCTAAGTCCCAAATTGGTTGTCTTAATTAGAAATGCATGTCCATTAACCAAATATTTTCTCCAAAATGCTCTTTGTACCCTACTAATTGACAACATTATATCTCGAATTTAATATGAGTAATGGAAAGATATTGTTGTGTATAGTGGAAGGACATAAAAAATTTGGTGAATGTAAGAATAAGAGAGTAAATGGGTCTTATAACTTCGATGTTATTATTCACAATGAAAAATATTGTTAGAAAAATATGACAAAAAATCTCTCTCTGACCCAAAATAACATGTTGATATTATTTTATTTGCCCTTTAAGAAACAATGCTTCTTTCCATGTTGTTCTTTTATATGTTTTCAAATAGTCATTAGATTTGGTGGCCTAAATGGGATACCCGAAACCAAATCTAACTGTTTACAGACATGTATTGGGAGTGCAAAACTAACAGAACGGATTCGGAAGGTATTTGAAAATTGAGATGATAAGCCACCGGAGAGCGTGCACTTTGTCATTTACATGAATTGGAATCTAGTTTGGAAGGGAAGGAACAAGATAGCACCTCCAGAGTGCGAGATGTGACATTAGCAGGACCGCCGACACAAATCTCTTGGTAATTCGTTCCAGGTTAACACAGTGACCTTTAATCTGTCTGTGTTGAAGGATTTATTTCCTGACCACATCAAAATGCTCTCCCTTTCTTGCTCTCCCTTTCTTCTGTGATTGTCGGGGTGGAGGCTCCCCTTCACTGCCTTGGGATTCTGTTGAAGAACGTCGTCTCCATCGAGATCTCTGAAGTCAAGAGGAACATCGTCAGGAATTGGTGGAGTAACAAACCAGAAGGGCATGCTAATTGACATTGCCAGCGTCCAGCAGGTTAATGGATAGTCTGGAGGAAAACGTAAGCTCGTTCGGCAGATTTGACTTGGTCGTTGGTGGGAGCCCGCGCAACAATCTGACATGCAGCAACCGATACCACAGGGATGGACAGCTGGAGTGGGAGCAGTCCTAGCTCTACTATGACTATATTTCCGTATTGTAGATATAGTCAAATGCATTATGACCAAACGACATTAGCAGTCATCTTGCTATTCGGGGATAGTTGTACTCCGAATTTCGGAAGGTCCCTTCCTTTTATTTATCCTTTGATGAATTCAGTGACTTGGTAGCTTTTTGTAATTTCATTTGACAATGGATGGATTTGAATGTCACCTCGGATTGGGCCTGGGGTTAGGGTTTAGTAATTTTATTTGCATATTTTATACTTTTTGTAATCATTGTACCATGAACTAAAAATAGAAAATAAAAAGGAGAGAGGACATATAAAATTAAAGAATCAAAAGGTAAATTAGGACAAACAATTAGTCATAGATGATCTAATCCACGTTAGATTAGTTTTTAATGGGTGATAAATCATAAGACAATTATTATAAATTTTATTGAGATACAAGTAATTTTATTTTTAATTGGGTAAGAAAACGATTATTTCACTACCTTTTATGAAATAGAATTGCAAATCACAAATCTAAACTCAATTTAATATATTCATAGTCTGATTAAAACTACAAAAGTGTTACTCTTATACGTATAGAGACCAAAATAAAATAGCTACCTCATTAACTTCCCACTCACCAAATATTTTCTCATCTATTCTTCTATAATCCCATCCACTAATTTATCAAAAAACTATATCAAATATTAATAATTCTTAATCGTATCAAATTTAATTTACCTAAAGATAGAAAAATAATTAAAACAACTACATACAGTAATAATAATTCTTAATCTAATAAAGTATCAAATACAATGATAAATATATAATATGCAAATTCTACCCAAAATGCTTCACTCATAATATCACAAGGTTTGAGTTTTTTCCCTCATTTGTCTGCTTCATGAATGTGCAAATTCTGCCCAAAATGCTTCACTCATACTGTCACAAGGTTTGAGTTCTTGCCTTCATGGTTTATAATGTCCGTCTTATGACAACATTTCCTAGATTATACTCATTCTTCTTTATATAATGCTCCCCTAGATTGTTTCATCCATTGGAAATGAGAGGCAATTTCTTAGAACTTTTATTTTCTAAGAACCTAAATGATCGTAAGGCTAATCATCTTACCTTCTTCTTGGTCTTCTCTGTCCACTCTTGATAGGAGATTATGATCCTTGGATTCTTCCAGTACCTTTACATGAAAGTCGCATTCTGATATTCTTATTCGTGCTCATTCTCCAAATAATTTCCCTCTATCTTGTTATATTTGGAAAGCAAGGTTCCTTCGAACCTTAAGGGTTTCATTTATCAGTTTTTTTTCAATCGCCTCAATAATAATGACATGTGTGTCATGTGCAGACCGAGATCAGAGAGCCAATATGATGATCTTTTTGTCTATTGTGTCATAGCAAAAAGGTTATGAAACTACATTTTTGGGATCTGAGGAGGGTAGTCTTCCCATTACTCATTAGAGACTTTACTTCAAATTAGGTTTTGGATTTTGGTGTAAGAGGGATGCAAAGATCCTTTGGAATATTTGTTTTTCCTAAACTGTGTCGAATATGGATGGAACAAATGCTAGAATTTTCAATGTACCCATGTTTCTCTTCCTCTTCCTTGGGATAGGTGTTGTTTCATAGCATCTCTATGTGCTTCGGCTTTGGGGCTTTTAGAGGAATTTCTATTTTAAGTTCTATAGTAATTTTATTTGTTTCCCTCTCATATTTCTTTACATGTCTACTTCCCCTCACCATCTCTAATACTTATTTTATTTAATAAAATTTTTTATTTATGTAACAAATAATAGATGTACAATAGAAACTTCATTCTCAATACAAATAGTATTTTAAACTCCTGCATTTTTGTGGTCTCCATCATATATGGAAACCACAATCGTGGCAATTCGAATTTTTATTGCCACACATGTGCTTACATAAAATATTAATACATATGTTTGGAACCTAATTTGATCCAAAAGTTAAAGAGTATCTCGAGTCCATTCCTGTTTATTAAATTATATTCTCTTTCATTATTTACAAAATGCAGGACTCAAAACATCAATAATTTGCTCCTTGCAAGTCAGTTGAGCGTATCAAGAGCTCCCCAACACTAGAACACCTATCTTCAAATCACCTAGTGGAACCAATATTTGGCTTGCAATCATTCTCAACTTACCACTTTGGAACCATAGAGAGCTTATGTGGGTTCCCTATAAAAAATTCAACAACACTCAGAATCATCGAAATCCTATGTAAGTGATTCTATCCAACTTAGTAATCAGCGCATACCTTTTCTGAAGAGGTTCACTAGTCCGGAACTTCCAAACTATCTTTGGTAAATTGAAAATTTTCACCACTACACTAGTCGTTGGGAGAGATAATAGACCTTGCACTTCACATGCATGCTACTAAGGCATTAAATAGCTTCGACCTACACTCCAAGGAATTATGTGAAGCTGCAACAATGATAACAAAAAATAAGTATTTAGCAACAAGTAGAACCTTCACCGAAGTCTTTAGAGGACAAGCCTAAGACACAACATTACGAGCTAGAAGAAGTGAGCCTCGCAAAAGGACGTGGACACTTGACAAGTATCACCAATGGTTTTGAGAAACCACAAGTTTGAGAATTCAATGCCTTTTCAAGAAATCGAGGGTGAAATATGCTTCCCAAGGCTTCTATGATCAACACAAACTTATGAAATTGGTAATTTATTTTTACTTATTTTTACTATTTTTCTTTCTTTCAATTAATTACATTAATTATTTTTCCATTTAGAAAATGCAAAGAACTTCACTGTCAATTTATTATAAAGCAATTCTAACATTGAAAATCAACATTTCTATGATGATTGAGTGGCCATATTGTCTATATTTTATGAAAAATAAGTAGGTACCAAGATTGACATGGTAACAGTAATGACAATGCCGACACCAACGTCAACACAAATATAACACCTCGGCCCTTTAACTAACTACTATTCACTGAGAGCCGGTTGTCAAACATACGTCTCTTACTTTCCAAATGTCAATGCACTGATATTTTCCCTATTTGCAATTACTCAGGATCATACATTCACATTAAATACAATATTGCAGCGAAAACATTTTAAATACAAACAAGGAGTAATCTTGATGATTATAATTTCCTTAATCCGTCTTCCCGGTTACGACAAATCCCCAACACACGCTCATTCCTCTATTCACCTTTAATTACCTATTGCTGTTAGCATTTTTAAAGAATTTGAAAGATAGCCAAGACTTATGCTGTTTTTAACTATTCAACCTCTTAAATGGTTAAATGGGGACTAAGAAATAAAATAGTTAAAACTTCCATATATATTAGGAAGAAATTTTTATGGATTAAATTAAGTAAATAAATTTACTTAATTTATCTAACGCTTGCTATGTCCCAAATTAACTAATTAGAGGTGCGTGCCTATTAATCAAAATTTATCTCCAAAAAACTCTTCTTACCCCATTAAGTAACTACAATATCTCTTTATTTTAATACAAGTAATGGGAAGACTTTGATGTGTGTAGTGAGAGGACAGAAAAAGATTGGTGTTAAAAGAGTAAATGGGTAACATATTTATTATGTTATTATTCACAAGAATTCAAGAAATGTTATTAGGGAAATATGAAAAAACCCAAAGTAAATGTCCTAATTTTATTTTACACGCTAATTAAGAAAAAAAATTCTTCACATGTTGCCCTTTTTTCAAAGTCATTATATGCTGCGAAGAAGATGTTATGTTCACAATCTCCCAATTCATAACATATTTCCATTTGTACCCCTTCGTCCTCAAACCATTCATGACGTGCTAACCTTAACAAGGAGATGGTAGCCTAAATGGGATGTCCTATTAAGGAATATTAGGAAATAATATATTAGGGTTAATATTATTTAACGCTCGCTATGTCCCAAATTAACTAACTAGAGGTGCCTGCCTATTAACCAAAATTTATCTCCAAAAAACTCTTCTTATCCCATTAGTTAACTACAATACCTCTTTATTTTAATACAAGTAACTGGAAGATTTTGATGTGTGTAGTGAGAGGACAGAAAAAATTTGGTGTTAAAAGAGTAAATGGGTCACATATTTATAATGTTATTATTCACAAGAATTCAAGAAATGTTATTAGGGAAATATGACAAAACCCAAAGTAAACATCCTAATTTTATTTTACACGCTAATTAAGAAAAAAATTCTTCTCATGTTGCCCTTTTTTCAAAGTCATTATATGTAGAAGTAGCTGTCTCTGGATTATTTTTCTTATCCAGATAGCTGGTGTGGAAATGATATAGTTGAAAATACAAATTCTACGTCCGAGAAGGATAAATATATACATAATTCGATATGAAGATGATTCCATAGCCATGGATCGATGTGGTCTTGAAGCCTCGATGGATGAACTAACTGATTTCATACATGCTGCTCAAACAGCAAAGGAAGAGGATGTCTTCTGTCTTCATAGTTTTCTTGTTCAAATGTCGAGGCTGAAGGTGATGAAGCGGGTCAGGAAGATCAGATGAGGAATAACAGGCTAATGAGGAGAAAGATGATGTCATCTTTGGATGTCTCTAGGGTGGATTAGGAAACTAACAAGTCTGGTCAGTTTCTAAAAGCGGAAGCCCCTGGTAGCTGCAACAGTAAGGCTCACATGTTTCTAAAACTAATATGTCTTGACTGCTGATAATAAGCATGACATGCGGCTGGAGAGGCTACTCCAGTGTGTCAAGTATACATGCGGGCCTTCTGACGAAGAAAAGCCGAAACTCACAGACAAAAAGAGGTAACTGTACGTACGAGGCCAAGTTGTTGAGAAAGAAAAGTCAGAGGGCTTATCTTGGTGAAGAAAACCAGCCCATTCATCTCCCAATACCAATGGTAGGCTTCTGAGTCCCGACAGAGGGGCATCAAGTGATTCATAGAAGCTTTCCAAAAGCAGCCGTAGGACCTCTCGATGCGGGATAATGTTAAATATATTATTATTATTATTATTAGGTTACTTATTTTAGGTTAAACTTATATAAGGTATCTTTTGTAATCGCTATTTGATATCTCAATTTTAATATATTATATTCTTCTATATAGTATCAAAAGTTTTAGGTTTTTGGTCATAAAATTATTTTGTTTCCGCTGCCATCGACAATTGTCGTAGTCGTTAGTGGAAAGCCTAATTTTATTAAACCCTAGCCGCTTACTTCTTCAAGTGGATTTTGTTCTTCCACTTAATATTCGTTGAGACACCTATAAGCTGCTCTTCTTCTTCATCTTCATGTCTGTAAACACATGCAGTTTTGCAACTCTGATTTCTTCTAGAGACTTTTGGGGAGGCAGGAAATTCTTTTCCATGAGGGCGATCTGGGCCCAAGATTGAACATACAAATAGAGCTCAGTTGAATGCTCCTCCATCATCTTTGTTGGTTGAATGGGTTTCTTGATGCAAACCCTTCTTCCCAATAACAGCATGGCTGACAGAGGAGGAGAACGTGGTGGTTTCGGCCGAGGATTTGGTGGACGTGGTGGTAGCGGCGGAGATCAAGGCCACGGTCGCCGTAGGGGATCAGGCCGAGGGAAGGACGATACCAAGGAGTCGTGGGTCCCAATGAAAAGGTTGGCCGCCTTGTGAACGAAGGCAGGATCCAAACCATCGAACAGATCTACCTCCACTCCCTCCCAATCAAGGAGTACCAGATAATTGACAAGCTCTGCCCCATTCTCAAGGACGAGGTCATGAAAATTATTCCCTTCATGTTGATCGAATCTCATTTTCAAAAATTTAATAAATTAGTACTGGAATGGCTCATAGGAGGAACAAATTGCCATCTTATTCTTCAACAAATTCTTGCTGTTTTTTTAGGTCAGAGAGGGATGATTAGAGGGTGTTTTAAGGAAACTGCAATTGTGGATTCTCCTGGGTCTCAAGAAAGTGTTATACGACTTTGAGACATATATGGTGGAGAAAGTGGAGTTTGTTGTGATATGTGATCATTGGTTTTGATTACATATTTTTGTATTATTATGGTTGGACTCATCAACCTTTAGCTCACTTTCAAAGTGAGTTTTGGTGTTTGGCAACTTCTAAATGCATCCCCAGAATTTATGGATTATTGATTTAGTCCTTAAAGTTTGAAATTTAAGACTTTGGATCTCATTGATATAGCTTCCAGTGCGATGTTGTTTAGTGCATTTTGAAAAGTTTTCCTAGCACGATTACTCTTTTATGTGAGTAGCTGAGCCATGCCAAGCCTCTGAGCCGAGCCTATGAGTTGAGTCATACCGAAGCCTCTGAGCCAAGCTACTGCCTTAAACCGTCTTGACCGGTTTCTTCTGCACCAGTTTTGAAGTGTTACGTCAATGTATTCTGCTTGAACGTTAGCCAACGAGAATTTGAAATTTGATCGTTTCACTTGTTTACTTGTTTCATATGCTTCGTTCAAACATTTTCAGCATCGTTTCAAGCACCATTATAGTTTCAGTAGCAGAGCCGGTTTCGAACTTCTAAAATCTTTCTTCTTTAATTGCAATTGTGTTTCTGCAATTCTTCTTGTTGCAACTATGTTTTTGCAACTTTTCCAAGTTCTGATCTCTTTCGAACATTAAACCTCGATTTCTACACTCCTTCCTGTTGCAGTTGTGTTTCTGCAACCTCTGTTAGTAGTCTGACTCATCTGTCTTCTGTGTCTTTTGTCGGCTAATGCCTGACTCTTTGTCGGATAAGGTTGATTCTTGTTGGTACTACCTACTATTGATGCTATATTGTTGGAGCTATTGATGCTTTTCTTGGTTGTGATTCGTAATGAAACATTTTTAATTTTTATTGTTGGAGCTATTGATGCTATATTGTTTGATGTAAGACTTTCAGCTTGAGAGATGATGTTAAATATATTATTATTATTAGGTTACCTATTTTAGGTTAAGCCTATATAAGACATCTCTTGTAATTGTTATTTGATATCATAATTTTAATATATTATATTCTTCTATAGAGAAATTATAAATAAATCCACGTCATCACCTCCTTTCTTCTACTATGAGAATGTCACGCTAGCTCAAAAGGACTTTTGGGACACCCTTTCTCGATTTCTATACGATGTTGAACCAGAATTTGTGGAGTCTAGCTATTTATGCTTTGCTGCGATGAAGATGTTATGTTCACGATCTCCCAATTCATAACAGATTTCCATTTGTACCCCTTCATCCTTGAACCATTCACGACGTGCTACCCTTAACAAGGAGATGTCTTAATTGTGGAACTCGAAGTGGATGTCTTAATTTGTCATTGACTTGATAAATTAATTTATTTTATGACAAATTTAGATTTCTAATAAAATTTTGTTGTAGAGTGTCAGGTGATTCAACTGACGAATTTGTTTTTAAGTAGATAAGATAAGAATATAGAGTTGGCTTATTCCATGAATTTTTTCTTGGATTATTCATTTTATGATAGACCTTTTGTAATCTAATCACCATCATTAAATTGATTGAATTTATTTTTTTTGTTGGTAGTTTGTAATCTAATATAACACCCCGGAAATTCAAGAATAAAAATTTACAAAATTTTATGTATGTGGATTATTGAAATGATCTATACTCATTTCTAATCTCTAATAACCTTCCCATTATTTTTCTGATATTTCTCTTCTCCTGTCAATCTATATTTCAAGTGGTCATCTGAATTTTACTCTAAATAATGTTTAATCTATACTAGGAATATACCATATTTTAAATTTATTTTAAAATTTTAAAATAAGAAAATGTATAAATAGATAATCTACTAATTTATGACTCATATTTTATGTAATATTTAAATTAATTTTGGTAAATGAAATTTCATTTTTCTATTTTAGTTTGTCTCACAAAATAAAAATAGTTGTACATTTTGATTTTTAAATTCAATTTGCGAGAATTTAAAAACTATACCATTATCATTCATTTAATTTAGTTTATATATTCATGAAAATTGTAAACTATATTTAAAATGCTACAAGATATAATATATTCTTCTTTTAAACTTAGAATAATAACTTAAATTTGTGAATTGACTTGAAATTTTTTTAAGTAAATTATTTTTTCCCTAAACTAAAGGGATATAGAGTAACATAAAATTTCAAATACCAACTTTTAAATTTTAGTTTTAGTTCTAAGAAAATAGACTCATTTTGTGAGATGAACGTAATTGGGAAGAAAAAAAGTAAAAATAAAATAATAGTTTTAAAAAAAGTAAGAAGAAAAAGTCAGACGGAAAAGCGCCGAACTAACAAAAAACCTGGTAAGATAAATTTCAGACACAAACAACAATTTTCCTTTTTAGAAAGTAGTATAGATGAGAAAAAAGAATTAAATTATAAATTTTGTAGGCGGTAACAAATTAATTTTAAAGATATTTGTTTTTGTGTTGTGTTATCTCCTATTACATATTGAAGAAGTTGTGGGTGTGATTTGAAAGAATATAAGTTATGGTCCGTTTACACCCACATTCAAGTACACCTACAAATTTAGGGTTTCATCAGATTATCTACTCATTTCTGATCTCTCTCTCTCTCTGGTCAATCCGCCTAGCGCCTCATCTCTCTCTCTGGTAAATTTCTGATCTATACCAATCTTCCTAGTATTTTTCTGA
>JAUMHB010039221.1:19050-40089 GCA_032359685.1 Pittosporum tobira | reverse complement strand
ATATGTTAGAGGTTTATGTTTAATAATTTATAATTAAAATATAGTTAAGTGATAATTTTGGTAAATGTGTTGATAATAAAAAATATGTACACCTGAAAATAATGGAAAATCAAATTTACATATCATTAAGCGAAACATACATTATTTAATATTTTAAAATTTATTTAATCATACGAGTTTAGTAGAGTGGTAAACTTACTCATAACTATTGAAGTGACCAAAGTTAAAATCCTGACAATTACAATTAATTTAAAAAAAATAAAATGATCAAGGGGCAAAAGTGTCCAAAAAATAGGTAAATATTGAACAAAAATGATGTAGCTTGTGTTTTATATATATATATATAGATATATAGATGTAATGAATCTTAAAATTAAAGATTTTTAAATGTAAAATTGTTTCTTTTATAAAATTTTACATCTCATACTCCGTATTATAATAATATTAATATCAATTAGGAGATACTCCCTCAATTTTAAAATGACAGTTTTTTAGAAGATAATTTAAAAAAAAATAAAATTATTGCTTGTAATTTTCTAGAATAAAATAATAATTAATTTTCTATATTATCACTAATTTTTCTCAACTTTTCAAGAAAGTTTAATTCATTAAAATTATTTATATTTCTTATTTCTCTTATTTAATATGTTTAATAAAGGGAAAAAAATTATACATTAATTTTAATTCGTGTACATAAAATTAAAATAATAATTAATTTAAAATAAAGGGCTTATACTATTATTTAAAAAGCAACATAAAAGTATGTGCGCCAATGAGGTATTGAGTTGCGTGCCTCTCATCTACTGTACTCAACCAAGAGAAACACCAATAATCGACCAAAGAAAGGGAAGAAACACGAACCTTTAATTGATTTCTACTAGCAGTGGATTTGCCAAAACATTTGTCACCGAGTCTTTATTCGGCCCATATATGATTTTTCTTCCGGCCCATATCTGTACTCCTTACCTAAAAGAGAGCAAAGAGTATGTAAATGGTTCAGAGTTTTTTATTATTTTAAATTTTATTTTTTTTTGTGTGTTTGTGTGTGTGCGCCCTTGCTTTATTTTTATTTTATTTATTTTTTTAAATTTATAAAAAGAATTAAATTCAAACTTTAAATAGGTATTTAGAATTTGACGTTATTTTATAAATTCTTATCTTAGTTTTAAAAATTTATTTATAATTTTAAGTTATTTAAAAAATCTAAAATAAATAATTTTTTTTTCTAAACTAAGATAAGAAATTGTAAAATAACTTCAAATTCTAAACACTTATTTTTAAATTTGAATTTAATTTTTGTTTTAAATTAAAGCAAAAGAAAGAAAACAAGCGCACAAAAAAAAATGACAAAGAAGTCTAAACCATTTTCATACTTCTTAGTCTCTTTTTAAATAAGGATTATGCTAAGTTTAGAAGAATAAAATGTTATACATTAGATAAATAAATTAACTAAATCAAATGAATGATATTATTTTTGATTTTCTAAATTTATAAAATATGAATAATAAAATAAATTATTTTTTTATATATATTTTAAATGTAAGTCAAAAAAATTATGATAAATACTATACGCGAAGCGCGGGATCCATCCATCCATCCATACATATATATATATATATATATAAACACACACACACAGTTCTTGGCCTTGTAATTTTTTACTTAAAAAAAATGTAACTGCAAGTACATGTCATAAAAAGAGAAAGCCAATAAAAAGCGTTTGTTTGTTTGAAATAGTGGTGGAAATTCACCAAATTATAATTTGTAATTTAAATTTAATTTTAAATTTTTGTTGAAATTAAATTTAAATTACAAATTTAATTTTTAAAATTTAAATGTAATTTATCATAATTTATCAAATATGATAATTTATTATGTTAAAATGACATAATCTCTCAACTTTGTAACCAAACGAGCACAAAGAGAAGAGAAGCCTCTTTTTTTATATATATGGAGAACTGGAGAGACGTATCCCAATATATATATATTGAATTGGTGATACGGTAGATTTCATGTCAATTTAAATTTAATAATATTTCGTGGTATACAAATCGATGCGCACAACTCTCAACTCCGCTAAAACGTACTACGGAGTATTCCATATTTTAAAGGTCTGTTTTCTTGAACTAAATATTATATATACTATTACCAGTGGTATTGATATGGTGAAAGTGGTAACAATACAAGAATTCTATCTACAAAATAAATAGGACACAGCTGAAATATATAGATTTTTAATATTGACTAGAGAGAATATTACGTGCTTCCCGCATGGTATTTATAATAATTTTTTTTATTTAAAATTTTAAAATTATTTTAACAAAAAATATATAAATAAATATTCTATTAATTTATAATCAATATTTTATGTAATATTATTAGGGCAAAAAAATAGATAAAAGACCTTTAAATCTATTATGTTATTTATTATCAATGCTATTAATTAAATTTAAATAAATCTATGTTCATGATTCAAAGTTGATACTTATTATAAATCATATATAGTCACATTCATATCTCAATAAAATAATAATAAATAAATAACTTTATCTAAATTAATATTTAGTAGGAACAAATTATTATTATTATACTTATAATATTTTTTTTGATTTAAATTTATAAAAATATTTTTAATAAAGATATATAAATAAATGAATCATGTCCACGTACATTTATTCCAAATTATAACTATTCTAATTTAGTTGATGTTAAAGTCAATGTTGTAAATTACATATAAAAAATATTATTACGTTAAAATTTTGAAAATTATACAAACTTATATTATAATTTAAATTTTAAATTTTAATTAAATTTCTTGAAACTAAAAATAAATAAATTAGAATGACATGTAACGGCCGAGGAGGGTCAGTAGTCGGCGACGTAGCACTGTAGGGTGCTGATTGCTGACCAGAGGAAAAAAAAAAAAAATAGAAGTCGACAAAAAGAGTTGAACGGACGTTCATAAGACTTAAACCTTTTTATAGGGAGAGTATAGATAGGAGTACAAAAAAATTGTAAAAATAAATTAGATGTCATTCATTTGATTTATAACATTTTCTTCTTATAAATATAGTATAATAACTTAAATTTATAAATAAATTTTAAAAAGTTTAAAATAAATATTTCTTTTTTTAAACTAAAAAATGTAGAATAACATTAAATTTTAATTTAATTTTTGTTATAAATTAAAATAAAAACAATAAAAAAAAGAAAAAACACCCACAAGCCGACAAAAGACGCTAAACTGCGTCCACAAGCGATTAGTCGTTTTTATAGTAAGAGCATTGATACTTGTTGGCACAATACGCGTAAGATATATTAGCTGGCTCAAAAAGGCTTAAATTTTTGACCGAATCGGTCGACATACGAGGATAGAATTAGACGGCCTAAGCAAACAGTCTGCCAACTGTCATTCCAAGCGAGAAAGATTTTCTAACAACGAAATGCAATTAAGATCAAACAAATGGCCCCTAAATAAGTACTTATTTTCAACAAAACTTATATTAATTCAAAATTTAGTGAAATTAAAATAAAATAAAAAAAAAAATCAAAATTTCTTTTGAGGCTCAAAATGTATAAAAAAGATTAAAAAAATTTTGTTTGACTCTTGAAAATGAAAGAGAAGGTCGTTGTTGACTTATAAAAGAGTATTAACTTCCTTCCTTCCTTCCTTCCTTCCTTCGAGTAAAATGAATTAGAAGTAGGACCAAACTAAGAGTTAACAACATAAACTAAGATGAATTTATGAATAACGAAAAAATGAAAAAAAAAAAAAAAAAAAGTAGTTCTAAACTTCTAACCACTCGTGGGAGCATTTGGACGTTAAAATAAACTGCTCCCCAAACACTTCCAATGCTCTCTTAAAATAAACTGCTCCAAATGGTGTATAATCCACTACAAGGAAAATTTAGTTTTTTAAATCTCGTAAACTTGAAAAAAATTGGAGTTACAAACTTATTTTTACAATACTTAGTAATTTTTATAAAAATAGTATTAAAAAAATAATTTTTATAATATTTAATAATTTATGCAGACTTTTTATAAGATTTTTAGGACCCGGACTAGACTCAGGCCACGCCTGGGCTCAGACCGGTTTTTGGTCGTCTGTTTCTTAATATGTCAGTCTGTTGAGTTTTTTTATCTTTTAAAAGTCCGACACAGTCTTAACCAATTTAAATTTTGACCAAATCAATCTCGATCCGAACATCAAATCTTTTAAATTTTTTGTGCTATCTCTAATTCTAGTTGGTGGGTTGAACGGTAAGAACTTGTGCTTTATTACGAACAAGCAGCTTTTGGTAGGTCAGTTCGAGAAAAGGGTTTGCATAAGAAGAATAAATATATTCACTTTTTTTGTTGTTGACTAGGATCTTATTTTAACCCTTTACCAATGTCAGGGAGGTGTTGGTCACTTAACCATAATATTGACTAGGATCCTACGTGAGCAATGAAAATTTGATTTACCACATGGCATTGACCGAGAATTCCATATGCTTCTTTTTTTAATTGTCGGGACATTGGTTGCTTTGGCTCGTTCGAAAAAGGTTTTTGGTGGAAGACAAGTGTGAGTAAAGGTGCGGCAACGAGGAAGGTAGGTTACGGTTGGAGTGAGCAAGTATTTATTTTATTTTATTATTAATATTATATATTTTTTTAATTTAAGCACACAATTTAATTTGGATGAATTGGAGAGGAAATGTAACCTCAATTTTGAGTGGTTGGTCGTGATTTTCTTGTTTGTTTTGTCAGCACACAGCAGTAAACTTTGTTTGGTTTGTTTCTGGTCATCAACTTGTTTGGTGACTTCGGTTGAGAAAACAAAGAGAGAGAGAGAGAGAGAGATTGAGAGAAAAAGATAGAAGAAATACTGCTGATGGTGTGGTTATACAAGTATTGTTTCTTTTCTAAGTATCTGGCTTAATTATCAAGAGGAGGATGGCGGAGTTACAAGGATGGTTAAAGGAGGAAGATCAATTAACTGCGGCTAGAGACCTATTAAGGAGCAGCATTGCTAAATCCAAAGATATAGCATCTGCAATCAACCAAGTTAACGGCCCAAGATTGCAGGAGATGAATCAACGGCTACCGTCATTACAAGCCTGTATCAAAACCATAGCTCGTAAATGTGACGAGTTCAACAGATGTCATAATATTCATCATGCTGTTGGTCCTGCTGCTGCTCTCTTGACCGTCTTCCATGTCGTCCACCACCTTCACAACTCTCTCCTGGCTCATAAGTACCACCATAATAATGATGATTATTTGCTACTTACTAGTTATATATCCACCGTTAAACGACTGGAGGAGGCGCTCAGGCTCCTTACGGATAACTGCAAACTAGTAATTACGTGGCTGGAAGATGTGCTAATCCTCTTGGAAAAAACCCCCAATAACACAACTCTCGAGATAGGAGGAGTTGTAGCTGATGACCACTACGATGATGTGTGCTGGTACCATCGCCTAGCAAATCATGTCAACAGATCTCTTAAGATTCTCCGGGAGTTGCAGGCCACTGACCAACAATCCCGTCTCAACGGAGGCCTCCTAAATTCTGCTTTCAAGAACCTCGAAAACGGGTTCCGACATCTATTGACACAAAACACTTTTCCCATCTCCTTCTCTAACCTGGAAAACGAAACCCGCATATCTTTCCCACTGCCGGCCATTCAGAAGCTGCAATGCATTTTGGAGAGGTTAGCTGCTAATAATCGTGTCCAAAGTTGCATATCTATCTATGTTGAAGTTAGAACCTCCAATGCCCGAGCAACTTTGCAAGATCTTAATTTGGATTACCTCAAGACCTCGCTTTCGGAATTAGATAGTGTACAAAGTATAGAAGAGACTTGCATCGGTAAGTGGAGCAGTCATCTAGAATTCGTTGTGAAGCACCTATTGGAGTTGGAACACAGACTCTGTATCCATGTCTTTGAAGAAGATGTTGGGTTAAATGTTTCCCAAGACTGCTTTGCCAAGATTGCCCTCCAATGCGGATTGCAAGCTTTCATCAAATTCGCAAACACAATAGCCAAAACTAAGAAGAAGGAAGCAATCAAGCTCTTCAGGTTATTGGATATTTTTGCAGCTCTCGACAAACTGCGTTTGGATTTCAACCGATTCTTTGGTGGCCAAACCTGTGTAGTCGAAGTCCAAACTCAGACAAGGGATCTCATCAAGAACGTCGTTAACGGGGCTTGCGAAATTTTCTGGGAACTGTGCCTTCAAGTTGAGTTGCAAAGACAGTATAGCCCTCCATCAGACGGAAGCGTTCCCAGGCTAGTGAGCTTTGTGATGGATTACTCTAATCAGCTACTTAGTGACTACTACAGACCTATACTCACCCAAGTTCTGGAGATTCACTGGAGTTGGAATCATGACGACGATAAATTTAAGAAACAACTTGTATTCATCGAGGTTCAGAATTTAGTAAAGGCACTCGAGCTCAACTTACAGGCATGGGCAAGGACATATCAAGACTGCACCCTGTCCTACCTTTTCCTAATAAACAACCATTGGTACTTGCGCAAAAACTTAGAGGGCACAAAAATCGGTGAGCTAATGGGGGACTCGTGGTTGGGAGGACACGAGGACTACCTGGAATATTACACAAAGATTTTCATGAGAGAGACTTGGGGAAAACTTCCACCTCTTTTAAATGAGGAGGGTTTAATCTTGTTCTCAGGCGGGACAACTATTTATTCTCGTGATTTGGTGAAGAGGAGAATCAAGGCATTTACTGAGGCTTTTGAGGACATTTATAGGAAGCAATCTAGCTGGGTGGTGTCGGATCAAGAATTGAGATGGAATATACGCCAACTTGTAGTAAGGGTCTGTGTCCCAGTTTATAACAACTTTATGCAAAATTACTACGTACCTTTGGTGGAAAAAGAGGCAAGTCCCGGGAGGTACGTGAAACACAGTGCCAAGAGCTTGGAGAATATGCTGAGCTCCGTATTTCAGCCGAAGCTAGACAACAAGTATGGAAGCAGCCCTAAAAGCACCCACTTGATTGGTAAGATCAAGAACGTCGTCACCAATCACTTTTCCTCCTCAACACCTGCCGCCGCGTGATTGTGTACAAAGATGCATGCATGCGGCTTACTCTTTCACCGTGGGGTTGTGTGTAACAGTGTAATGTGTTTTTAACTTCCAAGTGTTATATATTATCAGTTAACTTGTACATACATATTCTGGTAGGGGTGGTGTTCATACCCCAAAGAAAGCCAAGCAAACCCGACCGACCCAAACCAAACTAACCCATTTTGATCGGGTTATGCAAGTTAATTGGCTTGGCTCCAAACTTTGACAAACCTATGATTCTCAGTTTCATTTGGGTTAAAAAAACATACCAAAATTCCTAAGAACTCAGACCAAACCAATGGAAAGATTTATAAAAATATATATTGTTGATGTAATCGTTTGTTGACCTAGTCTGTACGTTCTCCAGCTCAGCAATCTCCCGCGAATCCTGCAACACGGAGTGTTTTTTACCTTGTTCCCCTCTCCAAAACTTAAGTCAGTGATGAAATATAAATAGTAGTTCTAGAAAGAGAGTGTATATTGTCAGAGGTTTTGAAATTCGATCCCCTTTACCGTATATTGTCAAAGGTTCTAAAATTCAATCCCCTTTATCGTATCAATGATAGGGAGTATTTATAAAAATCCCGTTATGGCTCGGGAATCGAGGATACAGTAGTTGCAGGTCCCAATTGAGGGGAAGTGCCTTGTTGGACTCATTGGGCCGACTAGATGCTTGTTTGGCCAATTGGGTATTTGTCGGGTCCAATGTTCATGTATTGAGCCACAAAGCTCTTGTGTGATCAGACCCAAACCAAGAAGGGAGGCAAAGGGCACCGAAAGGTCCGTGTTTCACAATGCACAGTCGGCCACTCAAAAGCGTGTGATCTGTATAGACGAATTGAGTGGTCAGGCCCATAGCAAAGACCAGTTGCCATGATGAATTCTCTAAAAAAAAATGTAATGATAATTATGACGTCATCGTTTCTCAATCTTGTTGTTTAATCCATATATACGGGTGTTCTAGAGTCTTAATTAGAGTTGAAATATTTGATCCTAACCTTAATCTGAATCGACCTCCATTATATATCATATTTTTCTATAAATTTTCATACTTGTGGAAGAATCGACCTCCATTATATATCATATTTTTCTATAAATTTTCATACTTGTTTCCACATAAAAATTTATAACCCGACTTAATTTTCCCTTGGATTAGGTATACATCTGTATAGTTTTGGAGGCCTAGCAAGGTCTATAACTCGGCCTTGATTTAATTACCTGCGTTGATTTACTTCCTCTCTCTTGAACCAATTAGTATTATAAAGTTTATGATTAACTAAAGACTACATAAATGGTTACTTTTCAATAATTAATCTTCTCTTTACAATATTCTATTTTCTACTACAAACTGATCAACCCAACCCAACCCAACCCATCCCATCCCATTAACAAATGGTTTGGTTTAGAGCTCTTCACAACATCAAGACCTACATAAACTTTCAGTCAATTTCGGATGCATAATTTTTTTTAAAATGGTGCTTAAGATGTACAACAATCTACAAGCATTGTGGGACCTCACATTGGAGGGTTGGCTCTCCTAACACCATTCTTTTCACCCACAAGACTTGAACTCGAGATATTTCTTAAGGGGAACCGAGCTCCTAGTCACTCGGCTCAATGGTTGTTGGTTGATGCATAATCTTTAACCATCAGAATTTCACCACATAACTTCTTTGGCACTTGGTCCAATGCTTCTCCTTCTTGCCATGCTTGTCCTACCATCACCCCTGGTCCCACATGACGAATGTACACAACCACCTGATCATTGAAAGGCCATGGATGCTTTCCTGTAAATGTAATATTCACAGTTATTACGAACTACTACTTGCCGCAAAACCAGGAAGACAGATTAAAGGGGATGTTGGAAATAAAAAAGTATGGATGATTTCTTGGCTTGAATTTATTAGGAAATAAAAAGAACAGCTCGTACCTATACTAACAAATGGAAAATAAAAATGCTGACACAGCAGAACAATGAATTGATGACAATAGACAATAAGATTCCAGACCTGGTTTTGGAAGGCCTTGTGGGTAGTCGTCACCATGAAGATCCAAGATTCCATCTCCAAACTCATATGCTAAATCACAAGGCTGCTCTGTGGACATCACTTCATCCAGTTGTTTCACCATGAAATACATTGGAAATGAATTTGATACACCACCAAGCCCTGATCCGCCTGAGTAGTATACATACTCATGTTTTCATCTGATTTATTACTACTATTTAACAGTACTTGTCTGAGTAAGCTAATGTCAAATCTAGCAACTGGACAGTAGCAGTCAAATGACATAATAATACATAATTTTTTTAGATTCAGAAAAAGATTATATGTTATTATCCACAATAAAAAATAGTAATCACTGGTAGACATAATAATATAATAATAATACATAATCAATGATAATAACATACTACTATCCATGGTTACAAAGGAACCCTCCTAGACATGTGTTCCGGGTACTAGTGTTCCAGATCATGGTATAGGAATAATTAGTTAATGATCCAAGATCATAACTAGCATTCCCCTTGGGTTACTGTACCGATGAGCTTTCCTGGTAACCGTGCTACTATCCACAATCAAAAAGAGTAATCAGTGGAAGGCATATAGGAAAATATTTCCTGGTTTGCTTGCAGCATAGGTAGGTAGGTCATAACTATGAAGGATATTGTAAGATCCACATCTTGGAACCAAAGAATGTTCACATATATAAAGCAGCTGTGTCAGTTACATCCTTATTGTTCTACAAGAACCATAAGAGGATACTTAAATTCAAAGTGCATACTAGAGTGCTTATGCACATAAGTCAGGTGTGAAAATCAAATAGCATATCAGAAAACTCACTATATATGCAGATAAGTAGGCTATACAAACCACAGTGTTCACATCCCATAGCGTATCAGAAAAAACTCATCATATGTGCCAATAAGTAGGGTATACAGATCACAGCATTCATTATCCCAGAGCATATCGGAAAAATCAGTAGTGTATACAAATCACAGTATTCCTAATCCCATAGCAAATCAAGAAAAACTCGTCATATGTGCAGGCAAGTAGGGCATACAAATTACAGTGTTCATAATCCCATTGCATATCACAAACAATTCATTAAATCTGCAAAATAAGGTCATACAAATCATATAGGTGGCTCCTACGAGTTCTAGAGGTGGCTCCCACCCGAACGATGTAGCACTTAGTGTCGCATAGCACTCGGGTCCTTGTTATAGGATTCAAGAGATGGCTCCTATGGGTTCTAGAGGTGGCCCCCACCAGAATAAATGAAGAATTTTGTCTCGCATAGTACTTAGGTCCTTGTTTTAGAATTCCAGACGTGTCTCCTATGAGTTCTAGAGGTGGCTCCTGCCCGAACATAGCACATAGCACTTAGTTTTGCATTGCACTTAGCTCCTTGTTTTAGGATTCTAAAGGTGGCTCCTGCGAGTTCTATAGATCGCTCCTACCTGAATGGACGTAGCACTGAGTCTCGCATAGCAGTTAGGCCCTTGTTTTAGGATTCTAGAGGTGGCTCCCACGAGTTCTAGAGGTGGCTCCCACCCGAGCAGATGTAGACTTAGTCTCACATAGCACTTAAGTCCTTGTTTAGGATTCTAGAGGTGGATCCTACAAGTACCATAGGTGCCTCCCACACGAACGGGTGTAGCACTTCGTCTCGTAATTTGATACCATGCTTCTAGAAACTTATACTGAAAGGAAAGAAGAATAACACTAGCAAGTAAGGTAGCAACACATAATGTTCATTGACTGAAATTACCAATAAATAGACCATATGCCCTTCCATCCTTGCAAAGAAAAACTACCTGGCCAAGATGCAATTAATTACAAGCAGAGACAGAAGAAATAAGTTAAAAAAATAAAGAACGGAAAAAAATTGTATCACAAACTTTTCAAAAGAAGTTCAGAATGAACCTTCTTGAAGTAGTTAAACCAGGCAACAGGTATCGGCCCTGTTTTGGGAATGTTCAAATTTCACATAGTGAGTGCGAAATATGTAAGAATATAGAAGTAACAATTAAATTGAAGCAGAAACTAACAATATGAGAGACTTAGCAATGATTGAAGAAAGTTTCTGGGAGAAAAAACTGCAAGCAGAAGTTACCAATACAGGTTTGCTTAACTTGGTCCAATTAGTTTCCTTTTAGTTCTGCTCCAAAATTGAATCCAAATTTTCTCATTTTCTTTAAAGAATAAACATTAATTCACTCTTTGACACTTGTGTTGTATCTTTTTGACAACACAATGAAAGTATGGAACCCACATCCACTACCCTTAGGGAGTGCACTGTATAAACCAGATGCACACAATGCCCAACCAACCACACCCATCGAGTAACTCTAAAGCATGTGTGGGTAACCCTAAAGGAGATCCTTGTCGCTGCAGAGTTTCAACACATGACCTATGCCTTGAAATGCACTTAGCACTAATCTCATCTCTGCTTGGTTAACCCCAAGGGGTTTATGGATTGTATGTATGTTACTCTTCCACATAAATTTTTTTCTATAAATTACAGCTTACATCCACAAAATATAACCCAGTCTCGTCCTTGTTACATTAATCAAGATTTTGGAAGATCTTGTAGCTCTATCATTAATGATGGTTGGTGAGTGTAACACCACTCTTCTCTACCGTTCAGACAAGTATAGTGATAAGCTAAAAGAAAGAACCAAAGGGGTGTTCTAGTTATATTGGCCAAGTATATTTAGTTACACTTTTACTTAATCTTTTCGATAAGTCATATTTACTCGTACAAAAGCAGCATCTTTTCATATAATATAAAATCTACAAACTTGTAAACATAGAGGAATATATAAAACGTAAAATGAATTCAGATATGACTATTCCTATAGTTAAAGTGCCAAATCTAGATGAGTTACCTCCGTTTGTTCGACAATTCCAAAATTCCATCGACTTTGTATCATGTCCATCAGTCAGCAAGCTAGATGCACTTTTCTTAGCCAGATTAGAATCCTCATATTTTGTTCCTGCTATCTCCCAGGCTCTTGATATAAGACTGCATTACACGTAAATAGAAAAATTAAAAAAGGCCGAATTCAACACTCTTCAACTTGCATAATAACTCCACAATCATATTTTTCTGTGAATTATGCATTATTAACGTGAATAAACGTGTCTAGCTGAATCCCACAAAACAATTAATCAAGATAAATACATAAATACGCATTCTGTTTGACGATTTCCGGCATTTTGAATTTGATCTAAAAATATATAATTTTACGCATAGGATCACATGCTAAACACATTTGTTCAGAAAACTCTTGCTGACACTACTATTTGGAAGGAGTGATCCACTGTATGTTGCTAGATCTCTAATAAGCTTTTCTGAACTTTAGATTAGCGCAACTTAAACATTTCAAATTAAACAAACATTCACTTTCAGAATTACTATCTCATGACATTCCTACCAGCTAGCCCAGAAACAAGGAACATAAAAGATTGGGAAAAATGCTAAAACAAGGGTCACACCTAGCATTATCATTACAACACATACTAAAGTACTAGACAAAGTAATTTAGTTCTTAATAAAGTATAATTGATAAAGATCATGAGTTGTTAAATATCAAAATAAAAAAATGGGACTTAATTGTGTAAGAGGAATTGCTTAATAAATAAGACTTCATCCGTTCCAAAATTAGAAATAGAATTCTAAACCAACACCTTTTAAGGAACATATCCCTAACATAATATAGAAATGTAGCGATGGTGAAGTCAAATTAATCAACCTAAATGGAATAACAGCAATGACATGTTAGGAACTTCATGTCAATCTACAACCAAAACTAGAAATATAAATCTAATTTTGAAACGGCAAGAAAAGAAAGAACTATCTCTAAGCATGGGCATATTGGTACCTAACAAACACAGGGCTAAATTTAACCTGCGTTTAAGCAATGGCAACAATCTATGTCTCCTTTCGTCTGGAATGTCAGCAATTTTTTTCCTGAGAACAAACATAGAAATTCAAAATTAGGATTATACGAATTCCTAAAATTCGCAACAACAATAGGCGGCATAAGTCCAAGTGGGCTGGAGACTAACCAAAGATAAGCAGCAGGATTGTAAGAAGAGGGTTCTAAAGGGATGAGTTGCTTGGGAGGATCGAGAAAGGTGACTATGTCTTGCTCGTCCAAATAAGCCACCCTAGACAGGGGTAGCTCTTCTTCTCCTTGGTAATGATAGTCGTCATCCGACGACAGCGCACACGACGTCGTATGATTAGCACTCCGTGTCCTTTCCTGAATCAGTCCATAAGTTAAGCGTAGGGACCTCCAGCTCCCTAATTCCTTACCTGCACCACAAAGTTACTGGATTAACATATACATAACAATAGGTGAGAGAGTGAAGTATGAATAGTGTTACCAGGAAGATGAATCGAGGAGCTGAGTTGGCGGGAAAGAGGAAGCGAGATATAAGAATCTGAGCAGGGAAATGAGTAATTAGGCTTCCTAGTTTGAATTTGATGGCCGACGGTTGCGTTCATTCTTTCTCCGAATCATAAAATGGTTAACCTAGCAGCAGAGCCGGCCTACTTTCTCCATCCACCCTTGTTGCCTTCTCCATTCACCAACCTCTCGACAAAATTTACTCAGAATAAAACTCTAATTTTCCATATGATGCTACAAAGCCTTTTCACATTTATCTGGCAAATCAACTACCCACATTCTGATTTTTTTTTTTTTTATACTCATTTTTAATTTTTTTAAAAAAAATAAGGTCATATTTAGTACTTTCAAAATATTTTAAAATTTAAATATTAAATAAAAAAATATTAATTAATTAATTTTTTAAAATAAATTTAAAATATAATTTTATTTAATTTATAATTTTTTAAAGTAGTTAAAATAAATAACTTATTTTTATAAGTTGTAAGTTAACACATGCTTGTTTGACACAATTTTTTTAAAAATATTTTATAATTTATTTGTTAATTAATTTTTTAAAATTAAAAAATATTTATTAACTATTTTTTAAAAATAAATTAATAATATTATTATACTTGATTTGTAAAAATATAAAAATTAATTTTTAAAAATAAATTAAAAATAATTTTAATAACTAAAACCAAATAAACACGTAATCCTAAGACTACTTGGAGAGAGAGTATAATTCAATATATTTTGTCTTTGTGCACCTCGACTTGCGAATTGTTGTATAAATGTTTTTTATTAATAGAAAAAAATCATTTTTACTTTAAAAAGAAAAATAAATCTACTTTTTATAAAAAAGAAAGAATTTTTAGGATATTAGTTGATTGGATGTCACGGGTCAGTTTTTTTTAATACCTTTTTTCATAAAAATTAAAATTATATTTAAAACGTGACTCGGTAGGTTTATGTCATTTTTTGTCTTTTTTTTAAATAATTTTTCATGTCACCATTCAACAGTTATTATTATTATCATACTATTTATTACTTTATTTGTTATAAAATTAGAGATAATTTTATTAAGATTTTAAAATTTTAAAATTTAAATTATAATATAAACTTGTTAAATTTTTAAAATTTTATATATAGTTTACAATATTGACATCAATTGAAATAAATAAATTTATTTTAAATTCAATTTTTTAATTTAAAATAAAAAGGTGTGGACACAATTCATAATTTTTTTATCTTTTAATCTTTTTTTTCCTCTCAACATTTGTCAATAGTTATTATTGTTAATATTTATTACCTCATTCGTTTTATAATTAGAGATAATTTTAAATTATATTTAAATAAGATTTTTAAACTTTTGAAATTTAAATTATATTTTTTAAAGTTTCAAAATTTGTACATAATGTAATTTGTAACATTGATTTTGACACTAATCAAAATAAAATAAATTTGTTTCAAGATTAAATCTATAATTTCACAAGTTTCTTGCGTTAAAACTCATATGTAGCTCTAAATTTAAAAAATAATAATTTATATTTATATTGAGTCAATTTGAATTTTTAAGTTTTTAAGTTAAATTTAAAAGAAGAAAATATTAACGTTTGTAGTACTTTTTCGATATAATTTACAATTTTCATGAATAAATATAAACTAAATCGAATGAAATATATTGGTTAAATTTTTTTAAATTTCATAAATTGAATTTACAAATCAAAATGTATGATTGTTTTTATTTTACTACACAAACTAAAATACAAAAATAAATTTTCATTTATCATAAATAACTTAAATATTATATAAAATATGAGAACATTAGCCCGCGTCTTTTTTTTTTTTTTTTTTTTATAAAAAATATTTCTTAATTTCAATTAAAAAAATTATGATGAATAAGCGCGTAATAATTTTCTAATACGTAAATTATAAATAAATAATCATCTGGATCCTACAAATATTAATGGGCCGAACCCATTTTTGCATAATGTAACCGACCCTTCAGCTTACCCGACCCACATTGATTTTAAACCCCCGTCTCCTTCTCGAGCCTCTCACAAAGATTAGGGTTTTCTACTCCGCCTCTTTCAAGTCTTCAGAATGGTTAGTTTCTCAACTATAATGTCTATACTACACACTGCTTTGAAAGTAATTAAATATGTCACTTTGTATATTTGATGACTAACTTGGTGAAATTATGTTGTTCTTGGATTTAAAAGCCGCAAGGAGATTATATAGAGCTGCATAGGAAGAGACATGGCTATCGCCATGATCACTTCGAGCGCAAGCGCAAGAAGGAGGCTCGTGAAGTTCACAAGCATTCCAAAATTGCCCAAAAGGTTCTTTCTTTGGTTTAATCGTTTGCTCTCTCTCTCTCTCTCTATTTATATGTTTGTATATTAATCTCTTTTGTCCTGTGAAGCTCACACCTTTTACTTGAATTTGATTGGAACAGGCTTTGGGTATTAAGGGTAAGATGATTGCTAAGAAAAACTATGCAGAAAAGGCACTAATGAAGAAAACGTAATATCCCTCTATCTCTTTATAATACAGTATTGATTATATGCATATGTCTCTACTCTCTGAAAATTTAATCAATTATATTTCTCAGCCTCGTTCTGTCTATTTAAATACTTACATACTGCATACTCTCTTGGATCCTCGAAATGAGTCTTAAGGATAAATTTTTAACCTACTTCGATCTTTAACTTAAAGACATTGTGTCATTTTATATCACCATTGTACATATGCTTTATTAATGGGACTCATTGTGCGGAACAAATTAAATTGAGAAATGGAACTCATTTTGTGGAATGGAGGGTTAGTAAGTTGGTAATAATTTGTGTGGAGGAATTAACTGTTTCCTTAATCTGTTACCTTTATTTTTATTTTTTTTAATACTTATAAATATAATAAGTTACATTTTGATTCTAATGATTAGAGAAAGTGAGATTCTCTTTCTCCCATGTTTGGTTTATTTTCACCGAGGCATATTTGTCGATTATTTTCGCATCCTCTCTATAGATTGGCTATGCATGAAGAATCGTCTAGCAGACGCAAGGTGGATGATGATGTTCATGAGGGGGCTGTTCCAGCATACCTTCTTGATCGTGAGACCACTACACGGGCAAAGGTATGTTTTTAGTGAGAGTGCTTGGTTTCTGAAGACCTCTTTAGCTCTTGGTGATCTGTGAGCTCACTCTGTTTTGAATGGGTATACTTAAGTAATACCTCTTTTTGTTTGTAGGTTCTTAGCAACACAATAAAGCAAAAGAGGAAAGAGAAATCTGGGAAATGGGAGGTGCCTCTGCCCAAGGTAGGATCACTGTATTTTTCATGACTTAAATCTTCGTACTTCACATTCATTGTATGTCTCCATATTTAGACCTCATTGGCACTTCTTGGACCCTCCATGTTTATTGAGGCTCCAGCGGTGAAAAGAATTGTTGTTTGTCAATGCTAAACATATAAAGTTGGTCCTGTGTTGTTTCTTTCTAGTGGAGTGTGAGTCATAAATAACTATGCAATCCATTCCATTGCGAGCATATGGAGCTTGTGATGGAGAGGCGGAGCTTTCCCCTGCATAATAACAATGGAAACCTTTTATTGTGCTATCCTTCTCTTTTGAAATTTTTCGATTGTGTATTACTGAGTACCTAAGTTCTCTTGAGCTCTGAAGAAAGTCCACTTTGGATTTGCACCATAACCTAGTTGGTCCAGTGTTGACAGTACAAGAGGCATGAAATTGTGAAAGACGAGGGGTGTTGCCCTCTCTAACTTCTAGATTGTTGTGCATGTTGTCATATTATGAGGTGGGCTCCATCTAATTTATTATTTTTTTAAAAAAAATTGTTTTGACAAGTGGGTCGCTGCATCTGAAGCCAGTTTCTTATTTAAATTTCGCATTTTCTTGCTACGGTGTTAGTCGTTGTAGTTGAGTTGTTCTGTTACATGTTAAAAAACAAGTTTGTGAATGGGAGTTTGTCAGGATCGTTGATGATCCCTTTTATGATTTTCTGGTAAATTGCAGAGGAATGGGGAGAGATTTAGAGAGAGTAGGAATAGAGAGAGACAGTGGTAGAGTTAGTTATGGAAAGAGAAACTAGAAAGAGATTAGAGAGAGATTTTAGACAGAGAGAGAGATGAGAAACAGATTCTGGAATTTTATGTCAATACTCAATAATCCTCCTTACAGTCTACTCCTCCTCCTTTATATAGGCTCAAGGCCAGTACATTCTAGAACTACTAAAAATGAAGTACGCTCCAAGACATATATTACAACTAAGCAACTTATTATTATTATTACTATTACGTAGCATAGCTTCCTAACAGAGTTATTCTGTTTTTGCAGGTTAGACCTGTGGCTGAGGATGAGATGTTTAAAGTGATTAGAACTGGAAAACGTAAAAGTAAGTAACCTATATGCTGGAGCTGTTTAAAATTTTTGGTAGAAAATTCAGTCATATCTGCCTCTCATTAAGCAATGAAAGACTTGGATGTTTGTTATGATGGACTCTGCTGATTCTCTTTCCCCTGTTTTGCAGCCAAGCAGTGGAAGAGGATGATAACTAAAGTGACATTTGTGGGACAAGGGTTTACAAGAAAGCCTCCTAAATATGAGCGTTTTATCCGTCCTAGTGGGTTGCGGTTCATGAAAGCCCATGTGACGCACCCTGAACTGAAGTGCACTTTCAATCTTGAGATGATTGGAGTGAAGAAGAATCCAAATGGTCCAATGTATACCTCTCTTGGTGTTGTGACCAAAGGAACAATCATTGAGGTCCGTAATTTGTTACTCCTATTATGTGATATATCTATCTTAATGAAAATGCTTTACCAAGAAATGTTTTTGAGTGCAACTTTGTCTGATCATATCAACAGGTGAATGTTAGCGAACTAGGTTTGGTCACACCTGCTGGAAAAGTTGTATGGGGTAAGATAATATCTTTGTTCTTCTTCTTGTTTTTGTTTTTGAAATTCCATCAGTCTCTCTTCCTGGTTGTTTATTGGTGTTGTCAATTGTTATTATTACTTACTGCATGTTTGATTAAACTGCAGGGAAGTATGCTCAAGTGACGAATAATCCTGAGAATGATGGTTGCATCAATGCAGTCCTCCTGGTGTAGTAAGATGGGTTGGTGTGAGTCTGGCATGCTCACCATTTAGTGAATGTACTTTATACAACAGAGCTATCTATCTATGTTCTAACAGGTGGTTGTGCTATCTTGGAACCTGTGGATGAATTTTGGCTTGTAACAGGAGATTAACCTGTACCTGCGGGTGGATAATAATAAACATGTTTGTTTCCGGGAAGGGCAGTTGGATCATTTTTTTCTGGGAAGGGCAGTTGGACCGTCTTAACTGAAACTCGCTCTAAAAATACGTTAAATTTGAAGGGAATCAATTTTTTTTTATCTCTAATTTCAATCGACACAACCAAAATAGGAAACAACTACTACAGCTTTATTGGTTCGGTTGCATATTAGTATGCACTATTATTACCTTAGTGTTGCGAGGAGGAGGATGCAGTCTCTTCTATTACAATATTCAGCACAACTGTATAATCCCCCACTTTCAAATACAAACAAAGGTGTTATAAATTTATGATGAGTTCCACTGGATCATTCAAGCATAACACAGACTTACAAGGAGGTTTAAAGATTTTAAACTCCTCGATTGAATGACATAATTTACCAAATAATATCTGATGCAATCAGCTAATTTGTTCTTATCTAATTCGTGAGGTAGTAATTATCAAATTTGTATTCCTTCCTTCCGAAATTGTAAAAAGCAAAATAAGTTTTAGATTTAACACTTAATTTGAATTTTGAATTTTGAATTTTATGCTTCTTTGCTCTAGACTCTATCTTCATAAAGTTGTACTAAAATCTTTCTAAACACATCAAAATATCTCCAAAAAATGTAGTTTTTGTATACTACTTTTACAATTTATTTTGTTCTTATATTTAATATAGTTTTTCTATACAAAACTTGTTAAAAATATCCATAAATAAAAAACTTGCAAGAATAATCCATATATGGTGAGTTATATATATTTTTCACTCAAATAACAAAATATTCTTCTTAGAATATTTAAATTTTTAAGAAAATACTTATCTTTTAAAATTAAAATAACTTTATCTATATAAAAAAATTTATAATAATATAAAATTTATTATAAAATAATATAATATAATATAAATAAAATAACGTCATTTTCTAAAAATATTGATCTCAATATTTCCCGTGGTCTCCATTTCCATTACAAGTTTCTTAATTCGAGGTTGAACCGTCTACTTCTCTACAAGTTACTTAACCCGACTAGTAAATTGTGACCGGGTTGGGTCCCCAAGCAAAATTCAGAAAGGGTAATTTTGTCCCCAAAAAAAAACAAAAACTAGTGCGAATATAAATTACATATCTCAGCACAGGTAAATGAAACGAGTAGAAAAAAGAGGAGAGTGATGGCGTCGAATGCTGCGGTACCGTTTTGGAGATCTGCGGGGATGACATACGTATCCTACTCCAACATATGTGCCAGCCTAGTGAGGAAGTGCCTCAAGGAGCCTCACAGGTCCGAATCCATCGCTCGCGAGAAGGTTCATTTCTCCGTTTCCAAATGGGCTGACGGCAAGCCTCAGAAACCCAGTAAGTTATCTCTCTTAATTTTATCTTGCCTGATTGTTATAATTGCTTCGGATCTAGGACTTTATAACCTCTTGACTGTGGTTGTCTTAACTATTTGTGGCTGAATTTGTCTTTGGATCTAGGGTTTCTAAGCTTAAAAATCAAAATAATGGATTTTTCTGTTGGTTATGAAAACTATATATTTATTACGATTGAAAAATTTATTTTGGGAAATTTTGTCCAGGCTTTGGGAGATGGCTACTATCTTGAAATTCAGTTAGAAAAGCTTCATTCAGTTGGATTTGAGCTTGTTTCTGAAACTAGTTTTAAAATTTTTGATGCTTTGAATGCGTTTAATGTTTGTCATTGTTAGGATTGAGCCAGAGTTTGCCTAATTAAGCAAGAATGAAGAAATCAAAATACATTGTTTGGTTGTGATCCTTCTTTACACTTACCTTACTTTTCCCTTTTTGGACTTGATAACGCCAAGAGCTTAAAAATGAGGTGGGCATGTCAGCCAAAGGCCAAGTCTTTTCTTATCACTTGAATCAATAAGATACTATTCTCTCTGGTGGAAGTGTTTGTTCAATAAATCTTAATTCGTCAATGCATAACACAACCCAAAACGTTTTCCCCTAAACAAGGTTAGTGGTGTTTGATGAGTTTGAATATTAATTTGTGAAGAATTAATCAGATTGAGAATTGAAGAAAGCAACCGCAGTGTTCAGATAAATTGTTGCAATTCCTAAAGTGTTGCATTCTCGAAGGTTTGTACATTCTGATCAACAGTAATTACAATATCTGGTATCTTCATCATATATTTAATCATGTGATGGTATACAGCTGCATGTCTTCTGGCAAGAAGGTTCAGTCTGCCTTTTTTTATAATTTGTGTTTTTTTTTTTTTTTTTGGGGGGGGGGGGGGGGGGGGG
>JAUMHB010039221.1:2717-17267 GCA_032359685.1 Pittosporum tobira | reverse complement strand
TTATTTGACTAGAAATAATGTAGCTACTTCGACTTTTCAATCATATACATTACGGTATTGAATCCTAATGAAATGCTTCTTTTGGTAGTTTCCTTTTGTGATGGTTTTAGCCCCATAGAACCAAATTAGTAATGATTTTAATTAGTAAATGATTCCAACCCCGTCTGTAATTGTCACCCGTACCTTTTATTCACATACAAATCATATAGACCGTGGTATACAGATAAGCAAATAATAAATAAATACTACTTGTTACTTGGATGTCATGTTTAAAATAAGTTTTTGTGCTTATATTTTATTGGCAAAATGAAAAGTCTCTCTTCATTATTTCTTTTTCTATCAAGGATCTAAAATGCTCTCTCTCACTTCAATAATACTACTACATTTCTTTTTTTAAGAAAAGAACACCTTCCCCCAATCCTTTTTTATTACTTTATAATTTTTTATTTTCCAAGTAAAAATTGTAATTTTGCTGATTTTTTAATTAATTTTTGTATTAAACTATCTAAAATAGTAAAATACTATTCAACAAAGTTCTATTAAATGGTGGAGTTGCTAGGGAGCAAAGGGTGGTCGAACAGGAATGGGAGAGAACCTGGCAAAGATCATTTCGTTTTACTGTACTTTATTTGTTTAATTTGAGATCAAGTCGAAGTGCTCGACTATGATTTGTAGTTGATGAATTTTACTTTGTTCTATCAAATGCCAACCTTTTCAATTTTTTGATCCAAAAATATGCCAAAGATATATGAGATCGGAGCACTGTGCTTGATACTATTTTATAAATTAAATAAAGTGATTTATTATTGTTATTTAAATTATAAATTGATCCTAAAAAAAAAAATACAGAGTATTTATTATCAATACATTACTAATTCAAAATTATGGTGAATTTTATCGGATAAAAGTAAAAGTATAATAACTACATATGTATCCATTACAACATCTCGAAAGAAAGGGAGATATATCAAGTGGAAAGATAAAAAAAAGGTACAGCCAGAAAAGTAAGAGCAGCTGGAATTCTACAGATTTTGCCTACACCCAATCGAAAAACAAATCTGGCTATATAAAGGAAAGTAATATTTGTGATTTTTATATGAAAAATTGGAAGAATTTAAGTTAATTTTAAGATTAAATTTTTTGAACATGGGATTTAGTAAGTATTGTTTTGAGCAACAATGACGAGGAGTGTCTTTAAATTTTGGATTTCAAAATAAATAACTTTAAAAAATTAAAAATAAAATAAAATTAGACTTTGCAATTATTACGTTGGATCTTTATTTATTACGAGTATTTTATCTTCTTGGTCATATATACTAATAAAATAAGAATATTACAAAGTCATTTTAAAGCCCAATTCGACTAATTTTTTAAATTTTCTTCCGAAAAATATATTTTTAGGAGAGAGAAAAATAGCGTATACAGTGTCGTCCCGGGCTGGCAATCCAATCCGATCCAACAAACAAGAATCTCTCACATTTTCCCTCAATCGCGAGCTTCCTATTCATCGTTCTTCATTCAAATCCACATGCCAATCAACTGCTCACCCTATTATAATTTCTTAGTCGAATTTTTCACCTCTTAGATCTGTAACTAATTTTCCATACCTATAATTTTGCTTTAGTTGTTGTCCAAACAACCTAACCTACTCGAAATCTGCGGAGAAATTTGGAAATCGGATCTGAAGTTGGTTGATGGCTTCAATGAAGTCGTCGTCTCGGTCAAGGGGGAGCTCAGGGACTACTCAAGCCAAGGAAAGCGGCCCAAAGCTCGAGGAGAGTCTCAAAGTATTCAAGTCTGATAATTTCGATGCTGATGCCTTTGTTCACTCCAAGTGTCATTCTCTCAACGAGAAGGTCCCCTATTTTCCTTTTCACATTCTTCATTATTTTTGCTATATTATACACGGTAAATTTAAATCGTCACAATAAACTCATTTCAAGTATTGTAGATTGTTAAATTTATTATAAAGGTCACAAAAGCATCATCACTATCAAATAAATTGAAGTTACCTCCAAGGCTACAATGCTATAGGAAGTTCAAAATTGGAAAGAAAAAAATGAAACAAATTTGTATTTGGTAAAAATACCAAATAACCTTTTTTTTTTTTCTTTTTTATATTCTAAAGTGACTCCTCTATTCTCCCTCTGCGTGACATTATTTCACCAAGGGGATTCTATTTTAGGGATTAGTTATGCGTGATAAATCCTTTGTGTGATATTATTTCAAACTGGAAAAACATCACAATTGGCATTGATGGGTATGTACACAAGAGCCATACTAAAGGAATATTACCCAAACCAAAAAAAACAAAAAGACCTCAAGTAACAAGACTAAACTCCGCAATAAAATCGACAACGGATTCAATCGAACCAATATGATTTTTTATTCTCCAAAGACACAGGAGACTTTAAAATAACGGCTAATATGGAACAACAGAGCGCTCCTTCCCCTCAAAGTACCTACAGTTGCTCTCCCTCTAATTAACCAACCACAATTGTTAAGCGTCCTGTCCAGATGCTTCCTACTACTCCTTGGAATTCTTGCTTCCCTCCAACCTTCCAGCAAAGCTTGCACAAAACCAGACATAAGCCATGCTAAACCAAACAAACTCGCTATGGAGTAGAATTTCAGCCGATTCCCAATCCTTCTTGCACATATAAGCTTTACAAGGTACTAACACCTCCGTAAGGACTCCTGCATGACTGCATCAGAAGCTCCCCATGAGATTGTCCAACAGAAAACGTCACCGTCCTTGGAACATCCTCATATTATATGTTTTTCCAAGGAAAGCAACCACCTCACATCATAATGCTGCATAATATGATTTGACTGAATAACTCCCACTTCGATAAGGATTCTACTGCACAGAAACTCTCCCTCCATGAACAAGACCACCTCATTATGGAGCCACAAGAAGCTATCTACCTTCTGAGAATGCCGCCTAAACACTGGTTGTCACACGATTTGCCCTCCTTTAAAGGTGACATGTCCAATTTTATGAGGTTACCTTTCAATCTCATTGTATTTTTAGTTGGATTAGACTATATTGCCTATATACAATGATAAAGAAAAATTTGTGGATAGTAAAAGAAATGACAATTGGAAGAGAGAAATTCCAGTCCTCGAGGAATATTTTCAAGGCCTTTAATTCCAATCCTCATACTCCTGGGCCAAATCTATTATATATAAAAGGAGAGGACAATTATGGAAAGCATTATCTTAGCTTTTCTCTCCTAAAACTATATAGCCATTTCAATAGTCGAGTGGTCACAACACAAACTTGGACACGGAATTATTTCATTTGTGATATGTTCTAGTGTTCAGGGATTGACTTATTTTATGGATTGATTGTTTTCTGTTTAAACTCTCTTACCAGAAATGCTAAGCTATATTAACGTTTCAGTTGTGCTTATAAATGAACTTCCAGATGGTTTCTGCACATCACCTTTTTACTTTTTCAGATAAAGGCGTTAGGTGGACTACAAAAAATATATAATTGAGTGTAAAATATATGCCCTTTACAATTGTTTCCTGTAACGTTATTCTTTAGTTTATAAGATTCCAAAAATTGATTGTTAAGGGGAAAAATAAAAGGAGAATAAAAGCAATAAAGAATCTTGTGAGGTTGATAGTGTATTATTTGTAATCTTCTATGAGCAGTTTATTTTGAAAATGGATAAAATACTAGTAATATTCCTTATCTTCTTCCATGGTTCTTTTATGTCAGCTGTGATGATTATAAGGTCATAGATCAAATAATTCCTTTTACAGGAAATAAGGCAATTATGCTCGTACCTGTTGGATTTGAAGAGAGCATCTGCTGAGGAAATGCGTAGAAGTGTCTATGCTAATTATCCAGCCTTCATTCGGTGAGTTCCTGATTAATTGTCACATACTTTGTAATGCTTGTACTGCACTGACAAAGATAAGGCTTTACACCGTGAACAATACCAATTCTATATATATTACTCCGTATTAGTTAAGACTTACTTGATATGATCCCTGAAAATTTTTGTGCAAGGTTTGAAATGCTTGTAGATAGTGAACTATTTGTACAATAGCCAATGTCTTCATCAGAGAGCTAATAAATTTCGAGAACATGAAGACTACCATTCCGCCATAGAGCAGGAGCGACTTGCATCCTCACAATTTTAAAGTGATGTGTTTCAAACCAATGGCCTTCAAAAGATCAGAAAATAACTACTACATAGAAAGAACTGTACAAAAACTAGTATGGCTTTATGCTATGCTCACTACCTAGGTCAAGTAACTGTAATGACATAAATAGGGTTTAGGGCCTAAAAAGGAGAGTGAAAGAGGTTACACGAGCCAATCCGATGGACTACAAACCTTTGTAAGTTGAAAATGTAACAGCGTAGATATTATGGAATTATCTTTTCGATATCGTTGATCAGGCGCGGGTTCCCCCTTACTCGTTGGGAGTCTGCTTCAGATTAGAATTTGGGGTTTTAATGGAAAAAAAATACAAAGATTCTTTTGAAGTGTGACAACTTGGCTATTTTGTGGTGTATCTGGATTGAATATAATGCTAGAATTTTCCATGATACCCATCTTCCTCTTCTTTAGGACAGGATCGCATTCCTAGCATCTCTATGGGCTTTGGCTATGGGGGCTTTTAAAGGAGTTGCTCTTTCAGATATCCATAGAGATTGGCGGGAGTTTCTTCACTAGTTTTTTCTTTCTTTCACTCTTCTATTTCTTTGTAGGACTTCTTGTTCTCATCCTTTGTACTATATTTTCTATCTAATAAAACTTCTTTTATCTGAAAAAAAGAAAAATTGAATATGTAACAGCAATGTTACAGGTATGGAAAGGGAAAAATGATGCGTCTTAACTCTTGACCCCTCTCCTCTCTAACATGTGCCTGGAATTCAGAAATTTAGAATCTATCTCAACTTTTTGGTTGCATCAAGAATATTGCTTAGAAAAATTGAGCATCTTTACACAAATACTGACTGGGTGACTATCGTTTAGTATTTGGTTTATAATATTGGTTATCATGGTAAAGCTGCTGATGCTTGATCATGACTGAGCTTATAAGGCTAACCCTCCTTTGCTTGCCTGCAACCTTTGCTTTATAATTTAGGACTATGACTTGTTTTATGAAAACCCTGTTTACTTGGCTGTTTCAGCACTTCACGTCTGGATTTTGATTTGGCTTATTACTTGATTTTGATTGTTCATTCAATCCATCCTGGATTTGTAAATTATTCTTTTTCTGCAGCACATCAAAAGAGATATCAGATTTAGAGGGTGAACTTTCATCAATCAGAAACCTTCTATCTACTCAAGCAACTCTAATTCATGGCTTAGCTGAGGGTGTTCACATTGATTCCTTAGATATCACTATTCCTGATGGTTCCGCTGCGAATAGCTTATCTAATTATGAAGACGGAGATTATTCAGACCTAGACAAATGGTTAATCGAGTTCCCTGATCTCCTTGATGTTTTGTTAGCTGAAAGGAGAGTGGATGAAGCTTTGGCTACCCTTGATAAAGGAGAACATGTGGCATATGAGGCAGAAGAAAAGAAAACATTGAGTCCAGCTGTGCTCATGTCACTGCAGAATACTATCACTGAACACCGGCAAAAATTAGCTGATCAGCTTGCTGAAGCTGCTTGTCAACCCTCTACACGTGGCAGTGAGCTCCGTGCAGCTATTTCAGCTCTTAAAAAGCTGGGGGACGGGCCTCGCGCTCATAATTTACTTCTCAGTGCTCATTATCAAAGATATCAGTACAACTTGAAAAGCCTTCGTCCATCAAGCACCTCATATGGAGGAGCATATACTGCAGCTCTCTCACAGCTTGTATTCTCAGCCATTGGACAAGCTGCAAGCGATTCTCTGGCTATTTTTGGTAAGGAGCCAGCTTATACCTCAGAGCTTGTGATGTGGGCTACAAAGCAAGTTGAGGCCTTTGCACTACTTGTCAAAAGACATGCATTGGCTTCTTCTGCGGCTGCTGGTGGTTTAAGGGCTGCTGCTGAGTGTGTTCAAATTGCTTTAGGTCATTGTTCATTATTGGAAGCTCGAGGCCTGGCACTTTGTCCTGTGCTTCTCAAGCTATTTAGACCTAGCGTTGAACAAGCGCTAGATGCTAATTTAAAGCGAATTGAAGAGAGTACTGCTGCTCTGGCTGCAGCTGATGATTGGGAGCTAACCTATCCTCCAACTGTTGCACGTCAGTCTGGCAGGCCTTCTACTACACCTCTGGGTACCACAATTGTATATCACCACAAATTTTCAAGTAGTTCCCATCGGTTCAATATGATGGTCCAGGTACTTCCTAGGTTGATTGTCATGATGCATTGATTTCTCTTGTGCCATACCAAAAACTAGTAATCCTGTATTCTTCCAAAGTTAATTGCTACTTTTGTTTAAAATTACTTCCCTCTGTTACCGTATCGTGTTCCTCAATTTTTTTTTTTGGAGTTATTATCTTAGATTTTTGATAGCTGATATACTGTCTATATTGGTGAACTATTCTATAATTGGTATTGCTCAATATTCTGATTGCTCTTCCAGGATTTCTTTGAAGATGTTGGACCACTATTAAGTATGCAGTTAGGAGGTAGAACATTGGAAGGCCTATTCCAGGTGTTCAATTCATATGTTAACCTGCTCATAAAAGCCTTACCGGGTTATATGGAAGAAGAAGCCAATCTCGAAGGCTCTGGAAATAAAATTGTTCAAATGGCTGAGACTGAAGCCCAGCAAATTGCATTGCTTGCTAATGTGTCATTGTTGGCAGATGAAATGTTACCACGTGCAGCTATGAAACTTGCCCCATTGAACCATGCCAATGTCAAAGATGATACTCGTAGAAGACCTTCAGACAGGCAGAACCGGCATCCTGAGCAAAGGGAATGGAAGAGACGTCTTGCTAACTCGGTTGACAGATTAAAGGATAATTTTTGTAGACAACATGCTCTCGACCTTATTTTTACCGAGGAAGGTGATAGCCGTCTTAGTGCAGACATGTACATAAACATGGATGGTAATGTGGATGAAATTGAATGGTTCCCTTCTTCCATATTCCAGGTATGTGTTTTTGGGGTTTGGATCTTCACCTAACATTATCTAAATTTACCTGAGACCATTCTAATCCGAAATACTTGGCATCAATTACCTATGTATATACAAGAACAAAAGAAAGATTTGTTTTAAGTACAAAATTTATAGGATCACTAGAAATGCATTTAAGGCAAGTACAAGGGTAGAATTAGAAGTTATTTGAGTCTCCTTTATCTTGACATTCTTCGATTACTACATTACATAATTTCAATATGAATAAGTTAATTTTGTTGGCTTCTTGTCAGTGGTAAATATAAGTTCTTAGATCTAATTTCTTGTTATTTCTATTACTATACAGGAACTCTTTTTAAAACTTTACAGAATGGCTACCATAGCAGCAGATATGTTTGTTGGGAGAGAAAGATTTGCTACCTTGTTGTTGATGAGACTTACAGAAACGGTAATTTTATGGATTTCAGAGGACCAGAGTTTTTGGGATGACATTGAAGAAGGACCGAGGCCTTTAGGTCCTCTTGGTCTTCAACAGGTTTATACAATTGTCATCCATTTTCTCTATATTTTTTTCCCAGGTTAAAAATAAAATAAAATATATATTGTTTTTACTTGTTCATCCATGTGCAGTTCTATTTAGATATGAAGTTTGTCATCTGCTTTGCTTCACAAGGACGTTACTTGTCTCGGAATTTGAATCGAGTTGTCAATGAGATCATATCTAAAGCATTGACAGCATTTGCTGCAACAGGGATGGATCCATATAGGTATGCATTGCTACCATTGTTTTTAAGTTTTAGTTAACGTGATATGCTGTATTGAAGATTTATCTCCCTGGTTCACATGCTAAAAGTTAATTAAGATTAAAGAAAAGAAAAAACAATGTGATGCGCCTCCCTTTTTTAATATCTTTTTTCCTTTTTTACCTGCTATACATGAGGCAATGAATTTGTTTCCTACTGAGTGAGAATAATCCAACAGTGGGGTATGATTGAGCATTTAAACCACAATACAGTTAATGGAACTTGACTTCGGATAGGAGTGGATTGAGTGCAGTTCTCGAGTTCTACATAGTTGAGTCTACCAAGATTTCCTTTTCGGATATGGGAAATAAGGTTTTCCGGAGGTGGGGTGAGGTGGCATAAAAGATGTCTTTTATCTCGTGTGAAGCCTGCTAAAAAGGGACCTGGATGTCACTTGTTCAGCATTCTACAAATAGGGGAATTCTCACTACAGAATTAGGTGTACTACACTAATTGCAATTTAACAACAATCTACGTTAAATATTTAAATGTGGTCTCCCAATTCGCCATAACTACACCACACTTTCGAAACTTTGTAAAAGATAGACATAATAAATGCTCCTTATTGGCATTTGCCCATGACTGAAAAGATGATGCTTGAAGTGCTGCCTGGTCCATTGTGTTTATATTTGCTCGACCATTTGAAGGACGTGTGGAAAAAAGAGTATTTTTCAGGAATCCAGATAATGAGCTTTTATTTTGAGCTGATTGATAAATGTACAACAGTCTTTTAGATTTACTGCAACATGTAGCATTTTGATTTTAAGCTTTTCAAGGACATTAATGACAGCATACTTCCGGAGGATGATTGGTTTACTGACGTGTGCCAAGAAGCAGTAGAGAGGCTAAGTGGAAAGCCAAAAGCTGCAAATGGTGAGCGAGATCTGAACAGCCCAACTGCTTCTGTGTCGGCTCAATCAATATCATCCATCAGATCTCATGGGAGTTCATAATTCACAAGTGTTTCGCCATTTGTAAATTAGACAGGAAACAGGATCCGTTGTGGATTTGCAAGCAGTCTTTTGTCTTCATTCATAGTATGTTTTCTAGTTTCTTGTAGTAATTGTCAATTTTATCACAATTTATTCTGAAGTTCGATGTTAGTGTGGTGGTAAAGCTAGGATTTTCTTTTGTTCTGCAGACTGAGGGAGCATCGGAGTTTGTAAATGTTGCTGTTATTATACAAATACATCATATTCTTTGATAACTTCTGATTGATGAGGAAATTGTTTGTTCAAACTAAATCCTAGTTTGTAATATATTAGCCTAAATGTCATTGGCTAGATGTAAATATTTATTAATGTGCTGAAAAATAATACTTAGTTTTTATATTTTTCTGTATATGCTTGTATAAGTTTCACTCAAAAAAATGTGTATATAAGTTGTTAATATAATTTGGTAGATTTTAGAATATATTAATAGAATTTTCAATGTATTGATTCAATTTAATTTTAAAAAATAAGATTATTTGATATTAGTTTTAGAATAAATATACTTTTAAAATATTTTTTTTAATATTTTTTTTCTAAAACATTAATACAATTTTTTATGTGCGAATCAATTAATATTTTTTATATTACACAACATGAGGTTATTAAAAGTTTACATTAATGAAAAAGTCAAAATTCAGTTGTTTATACAATGTCATTTCTTCTTCTTTTTTTTGTAAAAAGAGTTTTTTGTTTGTTCGTGAATGAAGTTGTGTAAAAGATCATCTATGTTGATGCACAAGCCCATAGCATTTTATATATATTTAAGTGTCATGCAAAAATATTAATGTTAATAAATATATAATTTATTAATAATTAACTAAATTTAATGATAATTTGATTGAATCAATAATTTAAAATTAATAAAATTGAATCCACTCTATAAACGAACCAAAATAGACATAATATTTATCTGTTTATATTATATATTGATTTGATCAATTAGTTGAGTTGATTAATATTCGCATGTTTGATACTTGTCTGCCCTGCCGGTGCTACATTAAAAATTTATAAATAAAAAATAATAAAAAAAAAAAAAAAGGGCAAGCATGTGCCTGTGACATTCTTCTTACGCACACGATACTTATGCTGAAATTTGTGAGAAATAGTTATATTTTTGTCTACTCAAAAAATAGTTATATTTGTGACATTATTTTATTGGGCAAGGTGAATATATTATAATATATATTATTATATTAATATTTTAAACAAAACTGCAAAAAATGACATGATATTATAATGTCGTTTTGACGATTTTATTTTATTTTCTCCTATAAAATGATGTTATTTTATTTTATAATATAATATAATTTTTATTATAATATATCTTACACAATACAGTAATCTTCTACAGAATCTGTGCTGTAGAAAGACGGTTATAACGGTCTCATGTATGAACATGTAATCACATATTCTCCATCCGTCAAATTACGAGAGTTCCAAGCACCCATTTTTCAAATCCAATCCAAAAAACAAAAAAAAAAAAATTGAGTTAATGAAAAAAAATATGTTTTGTAAATAATATTCTTCGTTCTAAAATAAGAGATACCATAAAAAAAGCGACGAGTTTTATAAATAAATATTAAATTATAATTTTCACATAAAAAAGTGTTTTTAAAATATATTTTTTTCATAGATGATTATAGTAGTACTTAAGAAACAGAGTCGCAGGATCCCATAGAAAAAATACTCTAATTCAAAATGTCTCACCAATACACAGCATATATGTATAGTAACACAATAATAGCCTGCAATAATAATAATAATAATAATAATAATAATAATAATATTATATGTCTTTACAATTTATATGCAATTTATAATAATATTATATGTCTTTACAATTTATAGTCGCAAATTTCTGTAGAAGCATGAATGGCGGCAAATAGAAAGAGAACTACCATTTGGGAAGTCCTGATGATGCAGGGGATTTTGCCCATAAAAGTTATTTTCTACAAAACACACATGAATGAAGTCGGTTAGTACCACAAATCTTACGAGCTTATTATTATTATTATTATTATTATTATCATCATTATTTAATCAAACATTAAGGGTATAAATCAAAAAAATCAAAAATGGGCCTTTAAAGAAATTTTCTTAAGGGTATATATAATTAGAATGCAAAAGTTTGAGAGCCTAGGAGATCTTCTTTTACTCCTTATCTACGCATTGCATACACATTGAAAATGGGCCTTTTAAGAAATTTCTTAAGGGTATATATAATTAGAATGGCAAAAGTAGTTTGAGAGTCTAGGAAATCTTCTTTTTACTCCTTATCTATATATATATATATATATATAAATATAATTGTTAGATTGTAGTGTAACAGATGATTGATTGAGTAGAAGATATAAACAAAATATTTGAATTCTGTTTTTACTCCATGTTTCCTGCAATGTGAATAAGCTTCTTCAAATAACTCAATTCTCAAATTTATATATCTTGTTATTGAAATTTAGAGGGAACAAAAAAAAAAAAAAACTAGTAATTTATATTAGCATGATTTTTCTCTAAAGAAAATAAATGTGCGCCCAGGATGCACTCCGACCTCAGAAAGTGGAATTGCTGGAATACCAACTCATGCACATGTACCATATGGTGTTGGTTTCAGCTTACATTATTACTTCGATCTGATTGCATATATATATATATATATATATATATATATGATTTTGATTAAAGCAAGATGAAAATCAGAAATATTTGATCATCGTCATCATCAATTAATGTAGTTGAATTACAAATCTTACAAAGCCATTACAACTCCAATCTCCGTTGACAATGGAGAAATTCATCCACCTATATTGTTCGATTATATATAAACTATATATATAATAAATCAAAGGAAATTATATATTGAACGATGAAACACAAATATTATTGCATAGAACTTGAGAATTAAGGAAATATATAGAACCTTAAAAATGTATGTTAACTTATGGACCAATCTAGATTAGCTATGGGTCAAGTAACCTACTACAAATCCAATTTGGAAACAAAGAAATTTATTAAATAATATAAACTATAAGAATATTATATTATAAATATAATATTCTCTAATATATAAAATAATAAATAACTAACTATTATGGGATATATAATAAGTATTCAAGAATATAACATTCCGTGCCTTCTGATACATCTATCGAGAGGCAACTTACATACAAATACAATGACTATTTTATCTCAACTCAAAGACAGCACCAGCCGCTTGGCAGCCAAATTTTATTCTTAAAGTAGTAACAACTCACAGCACAACACATAAGGCCCCCCCGTTTCGGCACCATTTTTATAAGACAGTAGTATTTTACAATTCCAGGAAAACAAATTCTTCAATGGCAGGGACTTCCCCTATCTTCTTGAGGGTATCCTTGTCAGGCTTTTCATCTACACCAATTGCCATGATGGCCTTTGTCCTCTTTACAGTCCTCCCGACACTCATGAAGCTCACGTTTACATTTTGCTCGCCAAGAATGTTACCCACAGTTCCAATCAAGCCCGGTTGGTCCACCTGACAACATAATATCAGATTCCCTTCAAGGCTAACATCAACGCTAAATGATCCCACTCGTGTCAGATGAGGTATCCCGTATTTCACTCTTCCCTCGACGCTAACACTTCCATCCTCTGACAAACCGCTCACAAATCTCGACTCCACGTTGCTTATCTGCACTTGGATTGAGTCAATAGGTTGCTCGTGGGATGAATCAACCATAATCCGTTCCTCACTAATGCGGAGTCCCCTCTGCTTGGCCGTGAAATCTGCATTAACTAGGTTGACAAATGAGCTGGATATAGGCTCAATAATGCCCTTGGTTATCATCGCTCGAAGAAGTCTCGTGTCCAAGTCATCTGGGTCTCGAGCTGATCTGTAGATCACCCTCACAGATTTAATTCCACTCCCTCCAGCCACTAGTTGCACGGCCAACCTACCAAGCTTTTCAGCTAGCAGGACGTAAGGAGCCAGTTCGGATATAACCTAATTAATCACAACAACAAATAACTAAGATAGACATTTAATACTACAAAAGCAATAGGTCATGAATTTAGGTATGAGCAAAGCATTTTTACCTCAGCAGGAACCATGGGAGCATTGACAGCAGTTGCAGAAAGTTCCCCTCTCAAAGCTCCAACAACTGCCTCAGCTATTTCAACAGCTACACCTTCCTGAGAAAACATAAGTTTTCCAGAAGCGGCCAAAATGGTTAGCAATACAATTTTACCGAAGTTGCATTTAGATAAAGAACTGTATCAAAGTGTTATTGGCTGTAGGAATGCATGCCTGAGCTTCCTTAGTGCTAGCACCAAGATGAGGTGTGACAGTCACATTCTCATGCCGCACTAATCTGCTGTCGCTGGGTGGGGGCTCCTTTGTGAACACATCGAGTGCTGCCTGTTATGAGCCAGAGTTACCGGAAATTCAATTGTTTGCATCACATTATGCCAGAACACCAGAATTTAAAATCACCGTAAAGTTAAAAAGAAAGCATCTTCTATATACAAAATAGAAATACCGTGTTAGCTACCACCTCGAATGAATATATTTCAAGAACTTCAATCATCTCAAAAAAGCAAGTTAAGAATTGAAAGTTCTGTTAATCAAGTAACTAGAATGGCCTCGTGCAATTTCATTGGTTGTTCAGAAACAGTAATGGTGGAATTCATTGGAAGATGCATTTGAGTCTATTGAAGTTTGAGAGGATGGCTTAACTGATTCAATTGGGGAGTAATATACTTGACAACCTAAGCACCATTGACAGAAACCAAAGAAGCATACCTGGGCAACTACTCCACTATCGAGGGCCCTCACTAATGCATCTTCATCAATGACACCACCACGGGCAACATTTACAATGCGGACTCCTTTCTTCATCTTTGCAAAAGTGTCATCATTAAATATCTTCGACGTAGTAGGGGTGAGTGGCATATGGAGTGAAATGAAATCCGCAGTGGAGATGGCCTGGTCAAAGGAGACTAAATCGACACCCGCTGCTCGTGCTCTATCTGCTGGGGCATAGGGATCATGTGCAATGACACTCATACCTAGGCCTTTTGCACGTCTTGCAACTTCAGATCCAACCTTTCCAAATCCCATAACTGCTAACGTCTTCCCAACCAAAGAGACCCCTACATACTTACTACGCTGCCATTTTCCTGTTAACAGAAGCATTCACAACTATCACTCAGCATGCAAAATGATTAAATCGAGTTCCATAAGTGAAAAATATAGGGCTTAGTCAAATATTTGCTTTTTAAGTAATCACATCTGTTGTCTTCGCACATCTGCAAGATCAACCATGAATCGCATACCAAGTCACTGAACAATCTGAATTTGGGCAGTGATAAAATCATGTCAGTATTAACAGGACCTTACATTTAGCATATACCTAAACAGAACATGGCATTAGCAGACAGTTCCTGTAAAAAATTGGCATCATAAAGTACTTCTATAACCTTGCTATCTAAAGAAAATTAATAGCATAGCTTAGCATACTCCGTGATTTATAAACAATAAAAAGTCTATGCCAAAATCCAATTAACGTGCAGTTGAAATGACAAGTAAAATAAAATACTACAAGGAATAACAAATAAAATAAAATAGGAAACAGCGAAAGGAATCTATCTATTCTATAAAAACAGCATGACCCGACCTATTAAAAAGATTCTGCAAACTTAAATTAAGTATATATATATATATATATA
>JAUMHB010039210.1:0-19143 GCA_032359685.1 Pittosporum tobira | reverse complement strand
CAAGAAGGAAGTAGCAGGTGATATGTTTTTTTAGGGGCTTTGAAATGGTGCTTTTTTATGTTCTTAGTTAAATGTTTTGAACTAAGACAAAATAATATCATATCTATTGTGAATTTTTGCACAAATTTAATTAAAAAATTGTTACATCTGTACTTTTGAAACGCAGTAAAACATTAGGAGAAAGGGGAGAGATGAATAAATAAAATACTCGGAGGAAACCGAGACTGGAGAATTCATTGTTTGGGAGGGACACAGATTTAAGTGACAAACTAATGAAAAGAATATTTAAGTGATAAATTTGTAAAATGTTTTAAAAAGATGAAGAAGCCTATTTTTTTCCCCAAATTTTTTATCTGTAAATGAAAGATTTGGAGTGAGAGAAATATGACATTTGGGTCGTCATATGTTTCTGGATAAAATTTGGGTCTGGTTATTATATGGGTCAAGTTTTGGATGAAGTCACGTTATTTTTTCCAGGTATTTGTTGCTAACAAAGCGCTGAAGTAGTCTAATAAGCTATAAATTAAAAATAAAAATAAGTAAAAGCATTATTGACTAATTTTTTCAAAAAAACAAAAAAAATATTGTTGTCCATGCTTGTCGATTGCAATGAATAGAACTAGGGTTCTTGATAGGTAGTAGCCAAAACTACGGGCAAAACAAAGAGTTATAGTCTCGTTCCCATCTCCGATGTTTAAATCAGTATTAACAACAAAACAACAATGATAATTCTATGTAAAGAGTGTATGACATATTGTACATCACTTACGACCATAAGAAAGAGATTATGTATTAGTCCATTAGCTTGGCGTCCAAGTTAGGAATTAAATGATATAATGTTCTTTACAGAATCCGTGTAGAATTCTATTTGTGTAGTTGAGTCCGAGTAAGAGTTTTTATAGGCCCATAGGTATATAAACTGTATGTAGATTTGTCCTAATCCGATTATATGACGGATTAGGGTTGCATTTCATGTAACTATCATTAGGCCAATTGTCTCGGTCTTCTCGGTCCGTTACCTAACCCTAGACTGGTCTGTTTATGCGACTCGTCGGTCTTAACCTTTTCCTGACCAAATAGTTTAATTTGTTGGTCGTGTGTCCTAATTAGGCTTGATGAAAACCTAACGTTAGTCCATATTGGGTCATATCCAACAACTTTGGTATTCAATCTATAATTTTTTTAAAATTAACTAAAACAAATATTTTTAAAATAATTTTTTAAAAAAAACAAACTATAAGCAGTGAAAATAAATTGTTCCAGTCAGAGTGGCCAAATTGACGTTTTGTATTTCTTGTAACAAGTAAACAACTAAATGAATTGACTGTAAACTTTTTTATTTCGGTGATGAACATGTTAGCTGATACTTCCTCCGATCCTGAAAAAAAAAATTATATATATATATAAATAATAATAATAAGCAAAAGTTTACAAATTAAGAAAGTCTCCACTTGATGAGAGAGAAAAAAATTTAAACCGCTTAAAATTTGAATCACCCAGCGTAAATAAGTCTTTTATAAATATAAATCACATAATTTTATTGTTATATATGTTATGACATTTTTTTTCAAAAAAAATCTTTTCTAGACTAGAGAGTGCCACCAATGATTTAGATTCACATGCATGCTACAAAAAGCTGATAAAACAAATAATAATAATAAAGAATTAGAGTGAAGAGATCAACCCTTCTTCCTAAATGAACATATCCCAGACTTTTTATCATGGTGAACAACCAGACAAAGGAGCTAGCACGAAGATCATGAGCAAAGAATGAAGAAATCAATTAAAATAGGTAGACGCCTAGACGGTGACCAAAAGAAGTCAATCTATCAGCCAGCATGTTGCATACCCGTCTAAACCAATAGACAAACGCTCGATTTCTGAGAGCTTTAAGACTTTGGCTCCATTCAGACCGTTTGGTTAAATTTTAGTAGCCAATGATCTATAGGTGTGGTGGTTAAATTTTCTCGCTCAAGGCTCGAGTTCGATTTCCATCCACATCGGATTATTGGTGGCAATTCTACGTCGTACACTCCACTCGCAGAAGATCCATTAGCTTCGGCCCCGACATAAGTGCAGTGGGAGTTCTTTCAAATGTGTATGGGACTGTCGCAATGTGTATAAAATGGTGTAAGAATCCATGTTTTATCCTCCTATTATAAATTCAACTTAGACTATGTGTGGATAACTATAAATAATTCATATTTTTGTGATACATTAGTTTTTAGAAAAAATAATTTAGTTGGATAGTCGATTTAGGAGGATAAATCATTTCCAATTCTGTAATGTCCTTAACTTTACGATCTTAATTCCCTTTTTATGTCTGGAAATCTCCTTTCGTAACCTTGGCTTCAGGAAATGCATGCTGTTACTTTTACCGACAGTGGAAGTAAGAACGGAGTTCCTTACGACCGTACCTTGTTGCTTTCCCAACCTGCATGCGACTATGTCATCCATGGTTGACTTTGGTTCAGCTTTAGCAAGGAAAATTTGCAGCCAGAAATCACGATTAGTGATTCAAAATTTTATTTAATTTTTGAAATTCAGTTTTTGTTTTCTGTTGATCGTGTAAAAGTGTAAAACAACAAAAATTTGAAACTTCCAGATGACTTATTGGCTCGATCAATCATCAGAGTACGAAAATACTTGTACTGTATTAATTTCTGGTGTTTTCTTTTCCTCAGAAAATCAAGGAGACTGTTTATATGCACTTTTCATATACACAACTTATTAACTTCAATTCAGAAAAAAAAAAAAAATTAACAAATTAAATGCTTTTCCTCAGAAAATCGAGGAGACTGTTTACATGCACTTTTCATATACACAACTTATTAACTTCAATTCAGAAAAAAAAAAAAAAAAAAAAAAAAAAAAAATTAAAAAATTAAATGTAATCAATCTTCCTGCGCTTTTTTCAGCTGAAAGAATATTTCGAGCTAACAAAAAACAAGAACAAAACGAATCATCCATGCAAGAAAGCCTCGATCTAGGATAGCTCAAGAAGGGTATTAATCCCTTGATCAAGTCTTTCCAGCACAAGAAGTTCAAGATTTCCGTAAATTTCTATATCAACTAAAATTTGATCATTGTGAATTATCTCGGCATGGGCTTGTTTTCCAAGAATGATTTGAAAAGAATATAAGATTGTCGAGGGCGATGAAGTGGAACCTCATGGCCTGCTCCAGCTACTGATACTAAAGTCAGCCCTTTGTATACTTGGCTCCATCCACCAACCTATACAAGAAAGAAGAACAATACAATCATACAGGTAAGACATATTCAAATGATTGTGCATGCCTAAATCATGACATCTACATTATAAGTAAACTGTGAACGAATAAAAATATAAATATATAAATATATAAATATAAAAATAAAAATCCTGGTTCTGTTGGAGAAGATGGATACTATTAGGCGGAATTTAGAATCAAAGATCTTGAAAGTTGAGATAAATAAGCTTCATTTTATACGTTATGTTTCTGTTAAGTCAGCAGTCAGGTTTTGTGATTTACTTGGGGTATCTCCATGCACTCCAAAATGCATAACATGAAGGTATAAGAAGAAATACGAAGTATACAAAATACCTGACTGTTGAAAAAGAAACGACAGCAGTCACTTATTTCCCGCTTTCATTTCTTTATCTATGGATAAATTTTGGCCCCGAGTACGTGGAGTCAGTATCGTCGAGGTTATTCTTCAAGCCATCATTTCTTGCAAGTTCCACCCGTTGGGTTATTAATAAACTTCATTCTTCAACCTTGTTTTAAAGGGATATTGACTACCATTACACGTATGGTTACTATTATTACACGTAATGGTTTGGATTTGATTGTGCATTTAAATTATGGCTGAAACTGTACCAAGCTACTCAGATCGGGCTCGATCCAATAAAAATGAGCGAGTCTTGTATACGAGGCCCAAACGAGCCGGATCCGGCCCAATTTATATGCTCGATATAAATTGCCAGTCAAGTCTGAGCAGCTTTGTACTTGCTCATTTTAGGGTTCGATCCGCTCATTTCTTTCTGAACCATGCTCGAATCAATACTCGATGATTCATGTTAGATACATACCCGTTCCCTGTTATAGATTCCCTTCATTTACTGTCAATTTTATCATGCATGGAGAACCTCAATCTTTTCTACTCATTCATTTCACACACAGAGAACCAACAGATGGAGATAAATTTTGCGGACTCGAGATTTTCAAGGGGGGTGGTGATTAATGACTTGATTATCCTGCAAATCAGTCTACAGACATGGAAACTGAGTATTTGATACTCAAATATGACGACTTAGAATTGCAAAGGCAAACCTAGAAACTCTAATGGTGTATAAGGTGTATAAGTTCTCTTCAGTCTTTCACTCTCTTTCATTTTTACTTCCTATATACATATGGTTATAACTTCATTGTTTTTTTATACAGACCCCATTGTTGTTATTCACTATATTCTGAAGTATAAACCATAAATCCCCAATTTCAAAAGCCTAATTTAATCACTAAATTCCCAATTCTCGAATGGAAGGCTTGCAAGCAACTGGATCTGGTATAATGTATATTATGTATTTCATTAATAATTACTTATCTATTCCTTCACCTTAAAACAGTTAAGCCGGAGGAACAAGATATTGTCCTATCTGTCGTGACTCATGACCATGGGTCTGTCCAAGACCATGTTTGGTTTTTTACTACTAAAAACCAAAATGAACTAAATAACCTCTTCTTTCATAAAGTATAATAAGGTTATTCAATGCTATTACCAAAGAAGAGGTTTACAAAAATATGAAATTCAGACTCATGTGACAAGCCAAGGCCCCGAAAGGGTCACTAATGAAATACCAAATTTAGAAGCTGGAGTACAAAATATACTTCGTTCTTGTCTTTGTTTTAAACCTAATAAAAGATACCCTCATAAAAATAGATATATATCAGTATATCTCTTGGTAACTGCTAATGTAGACGTGATTTGAAAATATAGCAAATTTTGCAAATGAGATCCCTTTAGGGAACCGAGGGAGTATTAACAAACCCAACTTACTAGCAACAGAAATGCAAGTGCAGGAATGAATCAAAATCACCTACTGAAATTTAGAGATAAAGCAGTCCTACCTGTCGCTCACAATGACTATACATACTCAAAAGTAATGAAATTTTGCTTTCGGTATGAATTACCTTTCCGTTGTCATACCACGGATACCAATTGGTAACCGTTGGAAGCTTTAACGCATCAATCGAGTATCGGGTTGCAGTCAAGGGGACAACTGAATCAGTATCACCGCTACACAGAAATTAATGAGAATGCACAATCAGATGAATGCATAACAATCCAAACCATCGGAATGTAACATTATTCTTGTGACAGACATCTACCTTAGCTAGAGTTCACAGAGTTTTTCCTTTTTCCATTTTCTTTCTTTTTATTTTTTATTTTTTATTTTTTTATTTTTTTTTGTTTTTTGCGCAACACCTGAATATGCTCATTATATAATCATAGATGGTAACAAACTAATCATTAACCAGTTGCAACATGTAGGCATATTTCAAATGGAAACTATAAAATCCTAGAAATTATCTTTTGCATAATAAGAATCTCCAAAATGAATTTTCATAAGAGTTCCAGTGTGAACAAGCAGCATGCCTGGGGTTTAGGACAAAAAGCTCCCTAATCCCTATTACAATCGAACTCCACACATGTACCACCTCTGTCCAGAAATGAGAGTCTTATGTCTTTTGCTGACTTTCGCATACTTGGACATTATTTTCTTCAATAACTTTATTCTAAAATAACAGTCTTTAGTATTTAAAGTTCAGTATCAGAAAGTCGTACCCAAAGAATTATGTCTAAAGGTATCTTTTAGAAACCTTGATATTCGGTAAAAGGTGAGGGAAAAAAGGATTGACATTTCTGCTTCCGGGAGTTGTTAATGAGAAGAAAGAGAAACTAAGAGAAAGGGACAGAAGAGAAGGGAAAGAAAGTGTGATTACATTTCTGTTTTATATAGGAGTTTACGGGAAGTAAATGGACATGAATGGAATAAAAAGAATTTTAATTGAATGTCTTACCCTTTCTAAAGTGATGACTGAATTACTAGCACAAGGAATGCAAGGATGAAGAGATAATAACAATATAATCCTATGTTTATCTAACTGCATAAATGTTAGATCAATATCGAAATGATGCCTGAAACAAATTTTTATCTTTAAACTTTTATGTTGAATTTTGGAAAACTCTATTTTCTGCTTAGGATTGCAGGGAAAGGTCGGCATTAAGGGGGATGATGACAAAGAAAGACTGGTGTTAGTACCTGAATACCCATATCCTGAGACCAGCAGTTATCAGTTCCTGGTAGATAGGAAGCATGGATCGTGGAGAATCGTCCCAATACTGCCCAACAGTGTCACTTCAAAATAAAGACAGATCCACGATGTTAAGTTTATAATTCTTCTCTCCCTAGTCCCTTCCACTTTCTGTACCATTAACCCACAGCAAGACAATCTGAATGGACAAATTTAATAAGCCAAAATCTACCTGCACGTTTTCCATGGATAGGAAATCTTAGTGACATTGGCATGCAATGCCTTCTGAACTTCGGGGATATTGAAGTACACTTCTGAATGTCTCTCGGTGCATGGATCATATGCCCTGGTCATCCATGGCTACATCCAAGAGCAGTGACATTAACTCAAGAAAAGATATTACTAATCATGAACTAAGCCCACATATGTACATTTTAAAGAACAAAACAGAGTAGTCACTTGAAGTCTAAACTCATCAGAGGTACTCCCTCCGTACCATAAAAATAGACCCATTTTACAAAAAAAATGTTCCACAAGAAGAGTTCCTTTCTTTATGATGTTGGTATAAAATGACACAAAGACCTTAAGTTTAACATCTCAATTTCACCACCATGTACCACCTCTAACAAAGCAATCATTATAATTAGGGGTATAGGTGGGATAAACATATATCCTTAAGATCTGTGAATTTTGCAATTGGGATACCTTTTGTGGTGCGGATGGAGTACTAAACAAAACAAATGCCAAGAATGAACCATCAAGCAGAATGATAAAGTAATTATATCCAGCTTCTACTACCAATGAAATGTATTAACTTCGTAAGTAGAATTTCTTTTTCTTTCCTCTCCATATTTTTATATTTTTTCATCATCCTCCCCAAGTTAATTCCAGGGCATAATAATACAGTATTTAGCATCAGAAATTCTAATACGAATCAGCATTACAAACAGATAATACAACCGCCAAAATTTTAGCATAACATTAAGACATAGGAAAGATCGATGAACACTCACATAGTGACCACGTAAGTTGTGTTTCAATGATGAAGTACTATTGCATGGATGTGTGTAAATGCTATAGGGATCAATATTGCCCTGCTCCACCTCTGCAACATTGAGAGCCTTGATGCAATCGCTTGAAGGATGCTGAGAGGACCCAGAGTTACAGGCTGCTCGAAGGAGTTTATAGGTAGAATCTGAAATTAAACCGTGGGTCCACCAGTACTCAAATGTGCCAATGTAATCATGGTAATCATCAATAACAGCATTACCCACCTAAAAATAACATTTTATTAAAGGAACGACTAGAGCTATCTGAACTAAAGCATATTATTGTATAGATTATTATCAATTGTACCATAAAACCCTTGAAATTGATAACTGGATTCTTTATTCCTTTGTTTCTTTCGTATATAATTTGAGACAACTGGGGAACATAATGACCTGAAAGAGATGAAATAATGTTAGGTTATTGATAGTACAATTGACTATTATAACAAGAAAGTTATTTACCTAAAAAAAGATAGAAGTAAAATACCTGCATAACTTTCTCCAGCAATATAAAATTCTCTGTGTTTGTACTGTGGAAACCTTTCTACCCACTTGAGAAGAAATGTATATGATTCTTCAGCTACAAAATATCATCACCAGGTCCCAAAAAATCATATGTCAGAATCAACCTAAGACGCAAGGATTCTTTTGCAGGTTGGTCAGCTGGCAAAGCATGATTCATGGATTTGTGAGAATTCGGTTGGGGATCCTTCTGTAGTTTCTTTTTTCATGATGAGGATTGAATATATACATATCTATTTCTATATGTATATGCATATATAAATAAATTATCTAAAATATGTGCCAAATCAATGAATCCCTTATCCCTGATTTCTGATATTTGCCAAACAATTAAATCCTTTTATCGTGAACTTCGAATCCTCGAACCTAAACCCTTGCGCTTCTTAGGAATAATCAAGCATAGCTAAAGCAACATAATTTATGAAACCTACTTTATTATTTCACCAAAAAAGCATATGACAACGAACTACAAGATAGTGTGAAGAATTAACGTTCATAAAACACATTGAATAACAAGATGTATTACCTGTTCGCCGGTCACCTGCAGTATACAAATCCACCGATGAATTTGAATAAGAAAAACCAACACCGGCCGGTGATTCAAGGAAAAGCAAATTTGCCACTGCCAGCAAGTATAGAAATCCAAATCAGCTAAAGCATCATAAGCATCAAAGAGAAAAACTACATAACTACAAAAAAGAAAGAAAAGCATTTTAACTAAATGCATACACTTGTTCCAAGAATAGGGATTCAAGTAAAGGCTCTTCCCATCAGGAACAATATGAAAAGGTCCAATCTCTTCAGCTGCTCCATAAGCTACAGAAGAACAACCAGGTCCTCCATTGAGCCACAAAACAATTGGCCTCGACTCGGGCCCACGAGCCGCCGGTGACTCAATAAACCAGTAAAATAATGCCCTCCCAGCCTCCTGATTTACAGTCACATAACCTGAGTACTGAGAAAATCCAACATTTGCTGGCTGCCCGGGCAACTCAGTAATCCTATCTCTCTCTTGATCAGACAAAGAATAACAACCACCCAGATAAAGAAATGACAAACAAAGTATAAAGAAAAGTGAATTGCCCATGAATCAATATCAAACACTACTCACAAAAAAAACAAAATCTGGCTTTTCCAAGTATATAGTATTATCTACACATCAAATAATGATGAGCTCAAGAACCAATAAATAAACTAGCAATAACAAAAAACTGACAATGCGCAGAAACACAAATCCCAATGTATCTCTGGAAATGATCCAATAATCAATTAGTCAACAAAAACCAAAATTGACCAATACCCAAATAAAGAAAACAAACAAATCACATTATAATTCTGGGTTCAGTAGTAAAGAATATAGAGAGAAAGTAGTTGACACTCAACTATGTTATTAGTTCATAAAGATTGAATGATTGCAATGAGCTGTGTGTGACGGTGTGAACCGAAACTACCCGCACACACTCATTTTACGTTGTTTCTCCTTCCAAGCATTTGACCGAACATGTAAGAGGCGCACATGGGAGTTGTTTTGTGTTGAACTAGACTGATATTTTCTGAAGTTTCTGAGCATAAATATTTGAAAATAATTAAAGCCATTAATAATAAGGAGGAAAGGTTTACGGCTTTTATTAGATTTGGATCTCAGGAATTTGATTAGGAAAGAGAGAGGTAATCAAGGAGAAGAATGATGACAGAAGGGCTGAGACTACCAAGACTTCCATACTTAGGATCTGATGAGTATTATTATTGATGATGTAGATTTTGTTTTTAGTGAATCATTTGTCAGGTTTATTCTTTCTAAACATTTTGACGGTGACGTGTTATCGATTTTTAGATTTATGAAATATAAATTAAAATATTATTTTTTTATTTTTAATATATATATATATATATATATATATATATATTATGTATTTTAAAATTTGTATAATATAAATATTAAAATATCTTACAAAAATTATGATATGGACAATTTTACTTCATTTTGCTTTTTATGCTTACCAACAAAACGAGTTGTTCTCCCCTACTGTTGTTCAACTTGCGGTACATCTAGTTCTCGAGATTGGGAAACAGACTCATGCCATGCCGCTCATAAATATTCCTTATTTTGTAAAATTTATTTTAAGATCACTAAGTATATATAATATTTTAAATTATATTATATATTTTAATTTGTAAGAAATTAGATTTTTTAGTTATAATTTTTATTTTATATTGTATTATTCAGTTAAAAAATTATTAAATATTAGGTATACTTAGTGGACTTAAAATAAAACAAAAATAAAAATTTAGAGCGCAGTTTAAAAATTGTGTATACTTAGTGGATTTAAAATAGTTAAATTATGTTGATTGGGAGGTCAATATGAAATAAATATATAGTTAAGAGATCTAATTTGACATAAATAAAAGTGTATGGTGCAATTTGAAACATTAGTATACTTATTGGATTCAAAATTAAATTTATTCAAAATTAAATTAATATTCAGCTTTAAATTAATACTTTTTTTTAATAAGAAAAATTAATATGCTATTTTAAATTTCTCTCTTCATCTAACGTCACTTTTATTTGTTTCTTTTCAAACGTCATCTCGCTTCTTGCTCTTCCCATACAAGACTTACGCTCCGTTTATAAGTTTTGAAATAAAGAAAATAAAATAATATAAGAAAAACAAAAAATTATAATTTTTTTTTGTATTTATGAGTTTGTAAAAAAAAATAAATAATTTTTTTCTTATATTTGTGAGTTGAAAAGAAAAGATGATATGTTACCATTTTACCTTTCAGTTTCTTAAATTTTGTTTATAAGTTTGGATAAAAAGAAAAATGACATAAAACTAATTAAAACAAGAATTATTATAAATAAATAATATATTTTTATTTATAAATAAATAATATTTATTTATAAATAAATAAATAATGTTTTTTTATTTTTAAATATTATATTTTTAATACCTATTCAATTTTAAAATATAAATAAATATTATTTGTATTTAAAAATATAATTTTAAAACTCTATCAATATATAAATAAATAATATATTTAGATTTATATATTTAAATATCATATTTTTAATACCTATTCAATTTAAAATATAAATAAATAATATTTTAATTTAAAAATATTATTTGAAATAAATAGTATATTTTTATATTATATTTTTTTTTTTAAATATATTTTTAAAATATATTATTATAGTCAGAGAGGACGTGATATGTAAATATAAATTTATTAAATTACAAGAGTGAGGATAAGAATTAAATTATAAAAATTTGAGTTGTTTTCTTTTCTTTTCTGTCCAAATCTTCACACTTTTGCCAAGAAAAAATACTAACTTTTCTTCCATTTTTTTTCTTTTTTATATGTGACAAAACTCACAAACGACAAAAAATGATAAAAAATTTCACTTTTCTATCACTTTCTTTTCTTTTTCTTCCTTTCTACAACTCATAAACTTAGTATTATTCATTTAAGTCATCCTCTTTTCAGATGTCTTATTTTTTCACATATTTTACCATTTACTGCTATACTCTCTATTAGCGAAACTTACTCACTCAGCTCATCATATCTCTCTTTATTTAAAAAATAATAATATAAATAAATAATTATTTTTAAAATTGTTAATTTTTTAAAATACCTCTAATTTTATAACAGATGTATTATAAGTTACTCTAAGATCTACCGGTTATTTATGTTTATTTATTCTATTTAATATTTAATAAAATTTTTAAATATTACACAAATGACTATTGTATTAAAATTAAGCAGATTATGAAGTAAATGATTGAACAAAAATCAGAATTCGGTCCGCAAAAGGTCGGGTCAGCCGAAGTGTAACAATTTCCATTTTTTTTTTTTGTTCATTCATTATCAGAGATCATTTCTAGCATGGAATGAAATTCTCAATATATTATTAACATATATAAATAAATTGATGTTATATCATTATTATTATATTTGTAATTAATTATAATTATATTCATGAAATTAATTTCCTTCCTTACCAATCCCCATAGCCTAGTTATCTTTTATTCTATTTTTTTTTTTTTTATTTAAGGAGGACAACTACATATCCCACTATTTCCTTTACTTCTATACTCGTAGTAAAAGGCAAATGAACTTAGCCTTGTATAATTTAAATGTTATGTAATTGCTACATCTATATATATAAAGCACAAACATTAAAAAATTGATTTCATATTTTGTGAAAAATATGAACATAATTATCTAAGAACTTGAGCCCAAACCCATTGACTTGATTTTATTTTTTTTAGTATTTACATATTTACATTTACCAACATGTAAATACACTTAATTGTTTATGAATCACAATATAACTTAATTTACATCAATAATTTTATTAATTTGAATGAATGTGAGGATTATACATATAATAATTGATTCAATTACTCGCATGGTCTTCTTTGTTGCTTTTATGTATGCTTATATGCTAAGTTCCTTTTATAATCTTCTTTTAAATTATTTTGGATAAGGAGTTATGAGCATAAATACATAATTAGGTCATCTATCTATCAATTTAAGTTATTGGAGTAGTTTGTGACTTAACATGGTATCAGAACTCTGGGGGTGCAAGGTCTTGATTTTGAATCCCAATCAAGCCGTATGTTGCTTTTTATTATTTAGTGCATGTGCATTATAATTTGACCCACTTTAATTGTGAAGTTTGTGACACCAACTTGTGAATTGGAAGTGAAAGAAAATGTTATGAGCATAAATACGTAATTAGAACATCTCTCTATCAACTTAAACTATTAGAGTAGTTGGTGACTTAACAGACTATAGTATATTAGCTCCACATCATGGATGACAATTGTTGTTAGGGAGAATAAGGATTAGCCCTGGCCAGAAAGAGATTTCACAAAAAAAGGAGTTCGAGAGTAGGAAGAGTATCTAATGTAAGCGATATTTTTTGAACAAATAAAAAAATAAGTTGTTCAACGTTAACTCACTTGGACAAGATGAAAAAGTACAAAATTTGAGCATAATTTTGTTTGGTTTCCCAATGTTAAGTTGTTCAACCAACTTAGACGGGATGTAATAATGTAAAAGTTAAAAAATTTATGTGTCTACCTTGTATCAATTATTTAATGAAATTTTTTATTTCTATTACGTCTAGTCTGGACAAAACTTAACACTTTCAATCGAGTCTTATTTAATTACACAAATTGGGGCATCTGATGCAAAATTTTGTGGAAAGAAGCATTACATTAATATAGAGAAAAATGACTTTTTAATCACTGTACTTGTATTTGATTTTTATTTTGGTTACTATATTGAAAAATCAAATAAAGTCGTCACTAAACTCGCACGTATTACCACGTTTGTCATTGTACTCAAAAAAATCATATTGAAGAGAACACAAGCCCCTGGGAGTGTACTGTGATGCAGGAGGTTGGGCACAGTGATACAGAGACCATGACAACTTAGTGACACGGGTTTAAGAAAACTAGATAGCGACTTTCGGGAGCCATTAATTCAAACCTCAATTTAGATGGAAATTCAGGGACTGGACAATGACATTTCGCCGAAAATTCAGGTGGCACCCAAGATCCAATCAATAAGTGTAGAATAAGATGAATCCTTAATAATTATAGATGAAGATGTTACCATACATGCAGCCAAACTTCAAGGTAAATTATCAGATTTGTAAATAGACTCCTCCACCTCCAATCGCCGAAAATATCACGATGATCTCTTGTTCTTAAAACCCTCCCAATTCTACGTGTAATGTATAAACTAATACTTAAATGACAACTAACATCTATGTCAATATATATATAATAAATAACATATAATTAAAATTTATTAGCAACGTTATTATTTTTTAACGAAATTTGACGAAAATACGCTTTTTTTTAGTACAGTGACAAACGTGATAATGCGTGCGAGTTTAGTGACGACTTCATTTGATTTTTCAGTATAGTGATCAAAATAAAAATCGGATATGAGTAAAGTGACTAAAAAATTATTTTTCCCCATTAATATAAGGTTTGTTGGTACAACTTATTTCAGAATAGCTTATAGCTTATTTGTTGATTATAATTTTTTTTTTTAGCTAAAAAAAATATTTTATTGACTAACTTTTAAAAGTAAATAAATAATATTGTTATACTTAACCTATAAAAAAAATTTAATTAATTTTTAAAATTAATTTTAAAAAAAATAATTTTAAAACTAATTTTAAAAAAAATAATTTTTAAAAATAAATTATAATCGTCAATAATCAATTCAACCAAACAAGGACATAGTATCTCACCAAATTTCATCGGTACCGGGTCTTGAGGTACCGATCCATGATAGGTTACTTACATGGACTTTGGTTCGTTGGGACATTCACAATGGGCCTCTTAGACAGTTTGGGCCTTTGGCACATCTCAATGAGATTAGAATAAGATATTATTTAACTTATTATGGACTGATGGAGTAAATGATAAGCATGGTATGAATAGTGCTGAAATTATTCTAAAAAAATGTAGATGTAACTCATTGCGTGCTCCCCTCCAAATTATGTCCCAATAGTTACATAGTATAAACTTAAAGAATGAAATTAACAAAAATAAAGCATTAACAATAAATATGCTTTTACGACGTCTTACAATTTTTATAATATTTTAATTTAAAACAAATTTAATAGAATAAAATATTATTATAATTTATCATTTTAACTAATATTTTAATATTTAAAATTATAATATTATAAAAATAATTTGTACAATTCTATTATAATAAAAAATATATATATTTTTTTTAAATTTAATATTATAACTAATTTGAGATGGAAATAATAAGAAATTAAGGAGTAATAACCACAATATTATAGTTTAATTAATTAAAAAAACATATGAAATGACTGCCATGACAACGAAAGGGAAACATCATGTAGCAGACTCCTATTGGCTGAAGTTGTTTGATAATGGATGATAATATACTGCACACTTAAGAAAACTAATTTATCTCTCCATTTGATCTCGCCGAATTGTTTTATTTTATACTCTAACTAAGTCAATAACTCCTATTAAATACAAATTTTTAATTTTTTAATTTTAATTTTTATTGTACAAATTTAAATTAAGCATTGAAGTGATATTTTTTTCTGTGGATTAAAATAAATTCTTGAAACATCTTATTTCATTGAGTTCACAAAATATTTTTTTTCTTTTGCAGATCAGGTATATATAGTAATTTTATAACAGAAGTTGAGTGAATTAATTTTGTTCGTAATTTTGTAGCAGTATAAGATACAAAAAAATAACAACATAACAAACTTTATATTGTTCTCCTTGGTTTTTCATATTTGTAATATTTTTAGAATATTCAATTAACACAACAAGTTTTGAATAATTTTTAGAATATTTTTTTCTTTCTTTATCCTATTTGAATTTGGTCAGAACCCCAAAAAATTAAGTAACTAACAGATAAAAATAATAATTTTTTATAGAATTTATTCAAAATAAAAATTACAAAATATTTTCCTTCTTGAGTACTTCTTACATTGACAAAATCTGAGTTTTAATAAATAAATTTGAATAACTCCAAATTTAAATAATAATAATAATAACAACAACAACAACAATAATAATAATAATAATAATAATAATAATAATAATAATAATAATAATATCAACCTATATATTAATGTCAAGCACAAATTTTTTATTTTATTGTCTAAATGTCAAACACGGATTTTAAAATAAAGTGGACCCATTTTTTTTAATTTGATATAAAAAATTAGATCAGAACGAAAATTATACAATGATGACAAAGTTTATCTCTTAATATATAAAAATAAATTTTAACCAACTTTGACTTAAATACTTATTATAAAATAAATTTATATTTTTTTAAATAAATAAATTGGTTAATTATATATCATGACATTGAACTTTTACCGAGTTCTCGTTTGGTAATTGATCTTTCGCTTGTTTTAATTAAAAGATTGAATTCTTAGTTTATTTCAATTGCTTTCAATTAATGACGTCATGATCAAAAAAAAATTGTTTTGATTATAATTTCTCCTAATTTCTATAAAAGGCATTTTCCGTTTTATGTTAATAGAAAATGCATTATAGTTATCAATGAACAGTTTTATTATTTAAATTAACAATTACAATACATTTTCGTTGTTTCACTTAACAATTATCTGATATTTTTTCTCCTAACTTAAAATTAAAATTTGGTTTTTAAATTAAAAATTTTGAAAATAAATCAAAACTACATCATTTTTGATCTTCACATAGTAAATTGAAATAATTTAAAATTTTGATCATATAATTGAAATAATTCATAAGTTAATTACTCAAACAAAATAAGGTAACGAGTTCAGGATAATAATATACTTAATTAATTCATTTTAATTTGATTATAGTAGTAGAGAAAATCTTACTTTTAACGATGAACTATATGAAACCTTCAAAAAACTTGTTTATTTAATTATATATATATGCATGAACAAATGTTCATGTAATTTTGTAAAATAACATGACTGTTTTAAAAGTTATATTTATAATAAATTAACAATAAAATATGTATAGTTAAGACACTATGTTCATACAACCGTTAGAGTATTTCTTTACCTCCTATGATTTTAAAAAATATTATAAGTAAAAAAAATCCTAATAAACATAACATAATTTGAAAATCTCCTCGGTCCCCAAAAAAATGTATCACTTATATTTTATCAAATATGACTTATTACATTAACCGATGTTATAATATGATGACACATAAGTTTAATTATTATTCTAATATTAAAATTTATCACTCTAACTACTATTTTATTATTTAAATTATAATATTATAAAAATAATTTAATTAATTATTTTATAATTATATATATTTTTTAAAATATATTTTTAAAATATTTTATTTTATTTATTTTTTTAGCCGAGGGAGTTTATATTATTGGGGGGATTAGATCCTTGGAGTAAACGGGAGGAAGATATAGGATAGGAACTTGGACACGTCACCGACGTCATTTGAGTTGTCGGGGAAGCTCGTGGTAGGTTAGACTTGAGTTTGACGTTGAGAAAGTGAGGACTTGGCACGTGGGAGTTGAGGTTCTAACACGTACTCCAGGATCAGCTCAACTGTTATATATTGAGTACTCCGCACCTGCCGGCTACGACGCAGGTACTTTTGTCCATTTATGATTTGACTGATTCTGCGATGAGCGGCGGAGCGAGGCTTCGAAGGGCGGGAAACGTTTTCATTGGATTCCGTAAAAACCCTCACTTTAATGCATAAACTATAGATTTAATTTTCTTTTTAAAGTGAAAAAATAATTTAATTTAAATTATTATTTTTATATTTTGAAGTAAAAATTAAAGGGTAATTTTTTAAATTTTATTATATTTAATTTTTTTTATAAAGTTGGTTTTAATAAATATTTTTTAATTTTTTAATATTTTTTAAAACATTTTATTCAAATTAATAAAAAAATAATTAATTTATTTAATTCATATGCCTAACTTTAAAAGGACAATCATGGATGAAGTATTATAAAGTGTCTGGCGATCAAATTATTAATTTTCTTCCTATTTATCTCTTTTAAGTTTTAGTATTATCGATATTTGTTTACTATTTCCATTCTAATATTCTAATAAATTTATTTTTTGTATTATAAAATATTGATATTCTTAATTTAATAATTTACTATAATTATATATATAATCTTACATAAAAATATATTATAAGATATATAAAATTTTTAGACCAAGTCTTTAGTTTTACAAGGATTTGTCAGTATAATGCAATTAGTATTTTTATTTTTTACTTTTTCATATGGGTGAATTTACAAGGATTCGTGTTAGGAAAACTTGACATGCAACTTATTTCTCTATAATACTTCCGAGTTTTTATTTTTATTGTTTACCTAAAAGATTAAAGTTAATTAACAATTAGTCAATACGATAATAACGCAATAAACAGAAAGATGAACATGAACATGTAATGAAAGCAAAAGTGATCATACAATATTCAGTTGTCTAAAAATTCGGTCCATTCAAAATTCATTGAAATAACAATTTGAATTAGGGCGTAAGCGAATTGAATCAAACTAGTTTAAATTGAACTTTATTTAACTTTTGTTTAATTATTGAGTCAAATGCAAATTAGTTTAAATTGAATTTTATTTAACTTTTGTTTAATTATTGAGTCAAATGCGAATATGAATTAAGTCTGATCAATTTGAAGTTTTCAAGCAAGTTATATTGAGAATCAGTGCGAATATGAATTGAGCCTAAATAGTTTAAAGTTTTCGAACGAGTTATATTGATAATCAATTAGAAAATAATAATAATAATTTGACGAGTTTCGATTAATTAAGAAATTTTTTTAATGTATTCATATTCTATTTGTTACTAATTTGATCAAAATTTGAATCGAACTAATCCAAATCGAGCCCATATTATTTGGTTTTATTTACGAGCATAAATTAAATAATCGAACAAAATCATTGAAATATCTATAAGTTGACATTGCATTAATCTTTTAACCCCCTATAAATTCATTGTTTAATTGAGAGAGCCAAATGGTCAAATATCTTAAAAGTCTTCATTCTCCCCTTAAATTAGTTTTTGTCACGTATACTCTAAGCAAAGCTTTCAATAAAATCAAGTGGAATTATCCCCACCCCACTTTACTTCCCCACCATATTTGACTTTGTAGAGCAAAGGTTTGAAAATGGACTACACATGCTATGGACTTATTTTTATGTTAATCAATACAATAATTCTCCCCCGCCTTAAAATATAAGAGTGTTTCTGATTTTTAAAAATTATTTTCTATATTGTTGATAAAAAAAATATAATTATGTATATTACAAATTATTTAATAAATATATTAATTTATAAATGTTTAAAAAAACACCCTTATATTTTAAAACATAAGGACTCTATCATATTGGCCTCAATGAATTCTAGTTGATTAATATATATTTTCTATTTATTTATTTTAGTAAACGTTAGCGTTCATCATAACCCACCATGTTTTACTTTTTTTTTATCCATCAAGAATTTAAAGCACCGAAATATATAATTCTATTAAAAATGAGGGAAGAATATGGTAAATATGTCCTTCATACAACAAACAAGAAGATCTATTAAACTTCTTCCCTTTTATAACTGTACCCATCAAAATACAAATAAATATATATATAGTGATATGTTCCCATTTCCATTCTGAAACTTCAAGTGGTTGTAGTGGACCTTTAGGTACTTGATGCTCAGCTTTGACACGTTGACAAGTCAAACACTTCTCCA
>JAUMHB010039199.1:0-10460 GCA_032359685.1 Pittosporum tobira | reverse complement strand
AATTTTCCGTTCTAATTTAAATTAGAGATATGATCATATTTTCTAATACATTTCAAATTAAAGATATTAGTGTTCTAAAAATCAGTATGTGCACTTAAACAATAGAGGAAATGTCTAGTGCCTAAATGGTCGTAGTCGTATACAAATAGGACAAAGGTGGAAATTAATTGAACTCGGCTGCACAATTAATCTAGGCGTTAGAGGACATTTTAAATTTATTAGAAGATTAATTAGAGTTAAACGGAGATTTTTATAACAATATTAAATAGTAAATATCATGATATTCTAATTTGTCATTTCATTATAAAAATAAATAAAATTTTACATTATCTCTATCAGAAAAATATTTTAAAATATAAAAATTATAATTAAATATTTAATTTTAAAAATAATATTTATTTTAAATTATCTCTAATTTTGAAACAAGATTTAAGTGAATATGAATTGCAGACTTATTAACTAATAATAGAAATAGATTGATACATACCTTTACCTTGCGGCCGTTGTTTTTGACGAGTTAATAATCTCTGTCGTTGGTGAAGAGAAGCTCAGAGACGCTAGCAATATCTCCTGTTTTGATGGATCTCATTGTCATCGTCGAACCTCGTCATCTCACTTTTCCGATCAATAATGTCAGGTGATTCTGATTTCTCGGTCCTCTTCATGAACCTGTGCTCTTTTTTCAAGTCTGTTAATGAACAAATCTTATGTGTAAAATATAATGAAGAATGAGAGTTTGTATAGATTTCCTAATAAAGGTGCTAATCCTAAACCAAGTACTAGGTAGGTGACTACAGGAAAGTGTGATACTTTCTCTCATTCTGTTCCAAATTATTACCACGAGTGATGCACGTACGGTATTTGGATTTATTTTATTAAAACAATTGAATTGTTATTAATTACTTATTTTTAATGTCAATTTGTAAAAAGATTTTATTTTATTTTTTACAAAAAAATAAAATTATTGACAAATTTTAATGGTCAACTTATGAAATTTTAAAATTTTAATTTATTATATAATTGAAAATAATTAAATAATTAAAACGTTCTAGACGATTTAAACCTTTCAATTAGGTATAGATAGAATTTGAGAAGTTATGTGAACTATTATAATTTTTTTTAACTTAATTTTGATTTCAGTACACTAAGTTCGGTTTGAGTAATGTCATAGGCATATTAGATGTGAACTGAATAAAATATTGATTCGAAAATCTGAATGTAACCGCGCACTATTCCTGATAAATAATCAGAAAAGCGTTGACTCTCTATGTGCTGGGAAATAGCGTTGACTGAGTATCTTCTCCAAAACTAAAGCCTTTTTTGGCGCATTTTGGCGTCTCCTTCTAGCTCGCTCACTACCTCAAAATACACACGGTTTACAGAGATGGACGTAGAGAGTATCGGGCAGGTATTGGGTCGAGCTTCGGAGCTCCGGTCCAAGATCACCAACAGTATTCACAACTCATCAACGCAGCAAACAGACCTCAATGCAACCAAAGAAGAGAGAGAAAGTGAACAAACTGGAGAAGCAGATGATGAAACCGAAGAGAACCTTTCGGACATTCTTGATGCATTCGAGTCGCTAGAAGCCCAGCTCTCTTCTTTGCAGGTCCTGTCTGTCTGTCTCTATGATTCCCCTGATTTTAATATTAGGGCTTTTTGTTAGAACCCCTTGATTTGAAATTTGTTAATTCTCTGCTTTATATTGCATCCTTTGGTTTTGATGTCGTCTATCATGTGTCTCTAGGATTTTATAATCTGCAGATAAGTACTGGTACGATGAGAAAAAAGATAGCTTCGAACCGAAAAAAAAAAAAAAAAAGATAGCTACGTGAATATGTAGCCCCACCGTTAAAAATGGTTATCTTCCGTGATACATATATTATACATTTGTTGTACTTACCGTGGCCCCGTTGTTCGATATTATTAAAAAACTGAGGTGAAATTTAGGTTGAATCATAAAGGTAATGAATGAATTAGGACTATTAATTGAAGCTATATAGGTAGATTTGAGCTAGATAATTAAGCTTTACGTTTATGGCTAGATACATGGGGGAAATTTGGGGGCCAGGTGGTAGAAGTTTTGTGACTATGCATATGTGGTGTGTTTCTAGTGGCAAAAATATCCTAAAATGGTCCATCTTTTCCTTCTACGCTAGCTTGTTTATTGGTCCATCTTGACTCTAGTGTTTTTGAACTTGAATTCTGAATTCATTCATCTCAGATCCACAATGGACCCAACATAGTTCACTATGACATTTTGAAGTAAAAAGTGACCAATCGTGAATGGATTTTTTTAAGTGAATTGGATTTTCATTTTAGGACGGCCAAAGGAGGGGATTTTATTCAATCTAAACTGTCTTCATTCCTATGGTTGTAAGTTTGTAAGTTGTAACTAATACTTACAAATAGAGTAATCATTATTCTCCTAATCTTCCCCTTAAATTATGTGAAATTATGTACAGTCAAACTCAATCTCTTATTTGGGACGGGGGAGTAATTTTGTTTTTCCTCTCGTTGATAAATAAATATTGGGTGCTCAAACGAGGTCACAACCTATTACAAGCTGACACGGCATGGGAGTGTAAACAATAGAAATGTGGAATTATGGACTATCTACGGGAGTGTCTCACATTTGTTCACAAAACTGAGAGAAGGGTGTTAAACTCTATATATTACAAGAATAAAAGATCAATAATCATTTCAATACCTAGATCTTTATTGCCTTCCCTTCCTTCTCTCCGGGGCCTCTTCTTTACCGCTCCATAAGGCCAGAAAGAGCAATTTAGGTATGTTAAACATACACAAAAAGACTTGAGATCATCCTGGTTATGCACTATGTGTTGGCTTTCTCATACCACCTCATTCACCACTTCACTGATACTCTTCTCTCCCACACAACTTACATCCACAAACCTGCTCTTCACATTGCCCGTGCTGATTCCGTAAAACACTATTGCAGAGCCCTTTAATTAGGTCTCCTTAAGTGAAAACCAGTCTTTACCTCTCTGGCTTCTTTATTTAATGTTATGACAAATGAATACTATTAAAACATAATCAAAGCCTGTTAGTGTCTTAGTGATTAGTGCATATTGGATAGGAAGTCTTCATGTTGCAGTGAATCTTTACTATAGTTCCAAATACTAGTGTAAATTTATGAAAGTTGGTTGATCATGGTTGACTACTGTTATAAATTTGCTTTGTATGGTGAATAAATTTTATCTCTTCCATGTTGTAGAGATTTATAAGTATCTGAGTTATCTATATTATGTTTCATTAACCCGTTTCATAATATACTCCTGGCCCCTTGACACATAACTTTTGGTGGCAGGCACTACAGCAACAACAAATTTATGAAAGAGAAGCAGCACTCGCTGAGATAGATTACAGCCGCCAGAAATTGCTCAAGAAGCTAACAGAGTACAAAGGTGAGGACTTGGAAGTCATAAGTGAGGCTATTGCTTTTGCTAGTGAAACAGTCGAGGACAACAATGATCTTCTTCTTCCTCCTTATCCATGCCAACCATCTCGCTCCCTGGTTCCTGACAATGGTTATTTCCCACAATTTCCTTCTCATCAAAACGGCACGATAAATGGTGACCCATCTGATGAACTGAGGACGAGTCTCCAAGATTCTGTAAGAAATAGAGTGGAATCTAAACCAAAAAGCTCAATTAGACTATTCATCAATGCAGCGACCAAGACGGTATTTACTCTAGTTGGCGTGATATCGGTTCTAAGTTTGGCTGGTTTTGGGTCTAGGCTCAGGAAAAGAGATGCCCAATTCAAAGTTTTGGGCCTGTTTCAACGTCTAAGGGATGAAGCGAAGATACCAATGGTTCAATGCCCTCCTGGGAAGGCACTGGTGATCGAAAATGGTGAAACGAGATGCCTTGTCAAAGAAAGAGTTGAAATTCCATTTGAGTCCGTTTTTGCAACAGCTGATGTAAATTATGGGTGTGGATAAGATGGTATTTATATCCAATCATAATGTACATCCCTTGTATGATCGGGTAACTTCTTGAAAGCCTAAAGTGGTAGTGATGTATTAAATGTCTTGATGTAGCTGTAGAATCTAAATCCTATCGTCTGCTATCCTTTGGGAGATTGGAGTATTTTCTTTCTATTCAGATTCTTGATTGAGGGATGCTAGAAAGCTGTTTGCTATTTGAGATTTCTCCTAATCGGCGATGCTTTTGTTTTTTGGAATTGAAATTTTAGTTTATTTATTTATTTATTTAATGTATAAATACAGATTTTGAATTCCAATTACAGATTTAGAAATTTGCTCCCAAATTAAAAGTATTCAACTTGGCCTTTGGCGCATTTCGCGCGATGGCTTATAGTCCCACGTCATGGCTGATAGTATGAGTCAACAATTATTAATATAATATTGTTAGGAATTAAATCCAAGGAATCCACCTCACTTCCTTATTCCCAGACCATTGCATTTGGACGTTAAAACATGCTACTAATAAAAGTATATGTGTGCGTGCGTGTATGTGTGTTTGCGTGTATAAATATAATTGGCCTTTAATGGCCCTGAAAGGTTAATCTACTATTTAATTGCAGAAAATCTGTCTGCATAAACTTCCTCATACTACTACCTTCAGCTCTAATTTTCTGCAACTATACAACATGAATCTGTTGAATTCCAGAGCTCCTGCTTCAGATGTTACTATGCTCTTATCCAACGGTTAATATTATTGTGTTCTATCTTTGATTTGATTAATTTTCTTCTTATTTAATCGATTTCATAGATGTACTTATAACATTTTCGTGGCAGGAACCCGAACAAAATCCATTTTGGATTTCTCCAGTGTTTATGATCTGTCTATGAAGTTTTCATGGGCTATGAGGGATGGATCTGGGTGCAGGCTTGTTTCCCGAACTCCAAGAATCATTACAGGTAATTCTCATCTAATCATCTTGCTTGCTGTCTAAAATCTAGAGCGAAAAACTAAAGAGCTTTTGAGCTGAGCTTCTAGCCTTTCTTACCGAATGATGAAGGGGACGCATTATAACCAACTTCCATTTAGTTGAGTGGATAAGAGTTCGGTTTCCCTTAAGCAAGATCTCAAGTTCGAATTTTGTGAATAAAAAAGATGGTGTTGGGAGAATCACTCCTCCGACTTGAAATCCCATGATATTCAGAGATGATCGTACATCTTATTACCATTTCATTTTTATTTTGAAGGGACGCATTATAGACCTCAAAAGATGTATTCCTTGATGATAATTATCACTATTATTTATTTAATAGAGATAACCATCAGCATAATTATTCTTACCTTATAATGAAGACAATTAATTTATAGTATTTACTAAATTTTAGTAAATATAGTCATTAATTTATAATTACCTATTTTGGATAAAGTAATTATTAATTTATAGTACTATCTCTATTGTAATCAAGATAATTAATAAATCTTTAAATGAGTGTCTTGAGGATCTTTTTTTTGTTGTTACTTTAAATATTTGGGTCAGTTGTAACGTGTAATTGTCAACGAGTGATATTTGTATACATTCACTTGGATTTGGGTTTTCAAGGTGTGATGAAGGAAGGGCTATTTGAAGTAAAAGCATTTACAGAGGAGCAGGAAGCTCTGGTAGTGAAGTCATGGAATGTGATGAAGAAGAATGCTGCAGAATTAGGCCTTAAGCTCTTCATAAAGTAGTCACTCTCCCCTCTCTCTTTTTTTTTTAATTTCTCCTTGTTTGATTAATCATTTTATTTGCGAGTCAATTAAAAATAATAATTATAGAAAATAAACACTAACGTTGCGTTTGGTTTTTCATTACGTAAGTAATAGAAAATGAATGAAATTTACATTAAAAAAAATGCGAGTGTTGGAATAAAGAAGTGTTTAACTAACACTAAAATTTTTAAGTAAAAAACGTGATTAAGAATAGAATAGATGAAACCACTGCATCCAAGAAGAAAAAATATTAATTTCTCATTCTCACATCCTTTTCATTTTCAACTAAAATTTGATTGATAACAACATATTTTATTTCAATGCCCATTTTTTTTTAATGTAACTTTTATTTCATTCATGCTACCTATATGATGGGAAAACAAACGCAATATAAGATTTGGACATTGATCTAGCAATTGATGGTTAAATTTTGTAGGGTATTTGAGATTGCACCATCTGCCAAGAAACTCTTCTCTTTCTTGAAAGACTCGGATGTTCCTCTGGAGCAGAACACAAAGCTCAAACCTCATGCTACGACTGTCTTTGTTATGGTTAGTTCATTTTCATTTCAAGTGTATTTTAGTCGCTCCCTTCCACACAAAATAAATAAATAAATTGAAAAAATAAAATAAAGCCCTATTCTGAAATTTTGGAAATGTTTTAGGATTTCTCTTTCTCCATATTTATCCATGAACATAATGAACAGTTTGTTTACAATTGGTTGCAAGGAAATGGAATTGCAGCAGAGAACTTGATTACATTGTTTTATTTTATACTGAAATCATATAAATAGGACTCTTAATCTAGTTTGAAAAAAAAAATTGACAAATGAGATTCTTTCTGTGGGACGGATTGACTAACATATATCAGTTTGCAGACTTGTGAAACAGCAGTGCAACTTCACAAGGCTGGGAAAGTTGCTGTTGAGGAATCAATACTGAACGATATGGGGGCTAAGCACTTCTCATATGGTGTTGTGAGTGAACATTTTGAGGTAATTTTATTTAATTAGTTGCTAAAATATTTTAGATTTACCAATTTAATGTTAAAAATTTGCAAGGGGCAGAGCACTTAATCAATAAGATCTCGTCCATGCTTCAAAAATGCCTACAGGTCGTAAAGTTTGCGCTGTTGGAAACCATAAAGGAAGCAGTACCGGAGATTTGGTCACCGGAGATGAAGAATGCATGGGGAGAAGCTTATGATAAGTTGGCTGCTGCTATCAAAGAAAGGAAACCTGCTTCCTAATTTATTTCCTAAGCAAGATTATTAAAGATATAAACTTTAATTTTCTGATGAAATAGTATTCCTTGTATCAACCGCAGTTTTAGTATTAAGTAGAACTAAATTTGGACCATGTATACGTCTCATTTTTCACGTTTCATTCTAAATAAATAAAGAAGTTTTTTCTGAGGGAGTATATTGTTTACAGATTGATGAACTTTGGTGCTGTCAGACCTAATTTAGAATATTAGATAAATGCAATCTGCTTTTATTTGGAGTCCCTTAAATTAAGCAGCATCAAGTTGTCAGCAATTGACTTAAAATATCAAACTGCTAGAATATATTTCGTCGGCTTTAAAATATAAAAACATTATTAGCTTTAAAAAGTCAATCCCAAATATTTTGATATCCAAATTGATATAAATGTATTTGGCTATATTTTATACATTGTTAAAGACTAGCATGGACGGATTTACAGTCTTGTGGGGGGTTTAAAGACCCCCGCGCCCGGACTTCTTTCAAAATTTATTTTTTGTAAAATTTATTTTTTGTGTAAAATTTTTTGATATAAACTCCAAAATTAAAATTATTGTGCCCCTATTAAAGAAAAAAAAATTACTGTGCCCCTATTAAAGAAAAAAAAATTACAGACACTCAAATATTTGAAGTATCGGTCTGGCTCTGCTATGTGGTTTTGTAACTCAACATTAAATACCAAAACTGCTACTTCAGATGGTACTTTGCTCTTCTTCTCTGCAAGAGTATTCCGATTTCATTGAAGTTACAGATTCGAATAACTCGAAAAATTTTGATTGCTACGCGTTCGGAGTCCGAAGTCCGAGCATTCGACTTTTTCAAAGTGACACAACGTAAATATTTGAAACATTAGGGGCACCTATATTACATACATCTTTGTGCTTTCCTTTTCTGTTTATGGCATGCAGGGCCTTCTTGAGTTTCTCTGTCTGACGTTTCTTATGCGAAAATCCTAGAACCTGTTAACATCTCAACATTTTTATCTATCTGAGCGACTAAGCCAACTGTGAAAAATAAATAAATAAATAAATAAATAAATATGAGTAATGGAATACAACCAACGCTTGAATATGCTCGTTCATTTCCAAAATCCAAACGCTTCAGGGATATTCACGAGCACCAAATGGTCAAAATGAAGATGTAAAGTAAGTACGGAAGGTACATATTTTGTTAAATCAACATTTTAAATAAAACGAAATTGTTTTAATTTTTTTTTTCTCTGTAAAATGATGTCTTTTTGATTTAAAATATATTATAATTTTTATTATAATATATCTTATAAGATACTACATCATAAAGTATTTTTTTTTTTTTCTCATTAGGTAATAACAAAAGCAGGGATGCATGATGTATGTGACGACCAGGTCAACTTGCTACAACTACAAACAGCCAAAACAATGTGCGCGGGAGCGGTTGCTGCAATAATTGAAATGACAGCCCCTTGCGTTTTGGATATTTCTTCAACTTCTTGTTGATTAATTAATACCTTAATTTAAGGCACAAAATAGCTGTACTCTGAAATTACAATTTTACCCATATCATTCAACTATTTATAAATTGATCCCATTATCATGAAGAGAAAAATTATGTACACATCTATCGTACACTCGTTGTATATAAAATAATACAAAGTGTATTATTTGAGGGTTTAAATATTTAATTTAAATAACAAAAATATTTATTTTTTTTAATTATATTATCTATTGTACTATGTTTTAATAAATCAATGCACAGTGAACGTGTAATATGGATATTTACGTAATTATGCTCTACCATGAATATACCATCGACTATCCAAAATTAGTTCTACCCTGTATCCAATGAAAGCTACTTTATTTTTTTGGCTTTTGTCCAACAACTTCCATAGAAACTGCCAAACCATAGTAAATTATATCAGCACTACCGAACTAAGTATCGATCAAGAAATGAACAGAGAAACCAAAAGCAAAATTAATGGACCAATTAGGGTAATTAATTTATCAAATATTCAAGAACACATCCTTAACTTGGCTAGTTATCATCAATCATAAAACTCAATTCTCCGGCGGGCGCCACGGGCCGCCAGTGAAGTCATTCAGACCACTTCAAACTCGGTCAGAACGCTGCAGCAGCTTCCGGGTCCGGCCGAAAGAATTTTAGCACTAGTACTGCATTTCTGTAATGCTGTGCTAGCTTTAATGGCTAGTGAACATAAGTCTTGTAAAGAAAATGGTACATGGGATTTTGATAATGGAATAAGGAAATAAATTTGTCCAAGCTGAAGATCTTCATCGATGGGAACGTGCGGTGCATGTGAGTCGACGTACATGGAGTCTAAGCTGCATAGGAAGGAGTTCGAATTTCGGGCCAGAATGCGACTGGCTTTTATGGACTCTTTCAATTCTTGGAGCCTCCCATCCAAGTGAATAATCTTGACCGTTGATGGACAATTCATCTGCAGGCCTCCATTTTTCCTGATAATGTGAGGAGAAATACATATATTACCCATAACGAAGAAGAGTGGACAGAGAAGAGAGAGAGAGAGAGAGAGAGAAGTAATGCAGAGAGATGGAAATGAACTGCAAGATGGGATTGTGATTTATATAGAGGAAAGTATTTGGAATGCTATTTGTTTAGACTTATGTTTGACTATGTTTGACGAAAATAAATAAAGCACAAGAAAATCCGAAATTCAGAAGCCCCTTGTAGACTTTTTTTTAATTGACCAAAAAATAAAAATCATCATATATACTATAAGAAGAATTATGCACAAATAGATCTTAATCATTTAAGTCAGTATTAATGTATAAGACTCTTACAAATAGCTAAATTTAAATTTGGGATAATCACATTTACATACTCTTCTGTTTTTATTTATTAATAAAAAGAAGATTACATCTATTTAAATTTGAATTTATAAATTTCGTTAGAGAGTCATATAGGGTTAAATGATCACAATTTATCACACGATCTCATTCATTCAATACAAAATCGTATGATTGTATGTAAGTCAAACAATTCTATCGTAAAAATAAAATATTTCTAAATTTATCCTTGTCTGTTGGTCGCAGACTACGTATGTTTAAATAAATAATATTTTTCTACACGAGTGATAACAAATAAAATGTAAGAGTTTAAATACAAAAAGAAAAATAAAATAAAATAAATCGTATAATGAGGTAGAACTTTGTCGAAAGGGGTTTTTTATAACATGGATTTATGTGCACAGATATTATCAGTAATATTTACATTCCGTTGCATGGAAGGTTGAAATTTCTCTTCTCTTCTGTTTTTTTTTTTTTTTTGGTTATATGCATGAATTTTCTCTCCACTTTCGTCTGAGGTAACGAACTAATAGGGGTCAGTAATTAAACGACACAAAACCATGTTTCCTGGAAAGGTCGAGGCCAAAAAGGGGAAGACAAATAATTATTAAAGGTGAACTTTAGTCCATATAAAAATAAACAAAGTAGGTTCAAATCTGTGGGGGGGCTTTGGATACTTGACTGCCAATTTGTTCAC
>JAUMHB010039188.1:8939-19146 GCA_032359685.1 Pittosporum tobira | reverse complement strand
CCCCCCGTGTGTGTGTTTATGATTGTTCATAATGTCTATTAATTTTATATGAAATCAATAGACCCTACTTGCCCATCGGTATTACCTTGCTTCCGTCCTGAAATTGTTTTTGTAGTTTTTCCAAAATAGTCAAGTTCTCGGAAATAACGGTATTTATTTTTGAAATTGAAATTAATTGTCCAAAATAATAATATTTTTGTAGGAGTCATATTATATGATCCCATTATAAATTTATAAATTCCAATTAACCTATTTTTACCTAATAATATTTTAAGTGATTGACTAAAATTATTTACGGAACCCACAACAAAAATTTAAATTTTACATGAACATCTATAAACAATCAATCTTTATGCGCCCTTATCAGATAGTCACTTTTGGAGGACAAATTAAATTTTTTTTGTTCATTATTCGGATTGGACAAAAACACAATAGTCTCTTTTGTAAGAATGGTGAAAACCAACTTTTATTTTTTGAGAAATAATAAAGTATATTGGTTCATTGTGCATTTATATGAGAAACCCTAGATCTGGAAAACAATATTTAGTTTAGTTTCTTTGGTCACGTACCTTTATTTTCTTGGAACATTGTCTGGAAAAGTGTTGTACTTTATGGATTTCATATTCTTTGCTGAATTAGATTTTTTAATTAGCTAGAAACTAAAACCACTAACACACTTCAAATATGTATGATTGTGCAGTGTTGCAAAAAGAAAGTAAAGGCTGCACCACCGCCGCCAAAACCCGGACCGCCACCTGAATGGGACGGTTATCTACGCCATCTGGATCATCTTTCCCAAATCAGACGCTTAAGAAGCATAGAAGTATCTCCAAACAATGCATTTAAGGTTAACTTCTGGGAGGACGATATTGACTATGACTTTAATGATGACCAATATTATGGAATGATGTACCACCCCCATCCTGCCAGCACCTATGGCTACCGTCAAGTGGGCCCATCACAGAGGTATGAAATGGCAATGTCATTGCCACCACCGTCTTCCTACAATGGTGCACCGGGACCGATGTCGCACTATGGTGCACTTCCAATGCAATCCTGCAATGGTCCACCACCAATGCGTCCCTATGGCCACACTCCGCCGCCCTCATATGATTACTATGGCTGTGCACCACCAACTTGGGACTATTATGGTTACGGGGGCTACTAGTCAGGGAGATATGTCTTCCTTTTTCACGTTTGCATTTGTCGGTTAAGTTTTGTTTGCAATTTCAGAGATATTAATTTGTGTTTCATTATGTTGTTTTGTCCTAGTTTTAATTTTCATTAATTAGCAGAAAATATTCTCAGTCTTTTCTATATGCTTTACACAATTCAGTTCAGACAAATTTCAACAAAACTTTCTTATGGTCCTTCTAAACTTTTCATTTGACTATGAATTTGTAACGCCCACATTAAGGTAACAAGTTAGAATTGACACTGATGGAAATGAGTCAGTTGTCCCATTCAAATGTCTCAAGTTCAAATCTTGAATTGAGCATATCTGTTGGGAGAGCTTTCCCACACAACCCGTGAGTCTCACCCAACTCGAATCGGATTAGTCGAGGAAAATAAAAGTTCCGGACACCGATGGAAAACCAAAAAAAAAAAGAACATGTAAGAAAAATATTGTATTGTGGATTGAAAAATTTCCATGTGTTGTGGATTCTTCAAGGGCACATGAGATTGTCATTGGGTTAATGGTATAGGCTATACTAATTCTTGGTTTCCAAATCTGTTAAACTTTAATGATGTGTTGGAAGTAGTACAAGACGAGAATAATTGAAGAACTTGAGCAAATGTGATGGAAGTAGGAGAAGGTGGGAATTGAAACGGTACTTGAAGAACTGGAATAGAAGTATGAGATGAACATGAGCAGATGTGGTGGAAGTAGGAGAAGGTGGGGATTGAAACGGTACTTGAAGAACTGGAATAGAAGTATGAGATGACTTGTGGGCAGAGGAATGGGGCAAAGATTCAGGTCACATTTCTTGGGACGAAGTTAGAACCATAAGGAAATCAGTACATAACGTGGGATAGTGAAGTGAGCTATTGGAAGAGATAATAGTAGGAGCAGAGGTCCATGGGAAGGATGATGAACTTGGCATGGTGGAAGACACTTTTGATTATTCTATTAATGTTTTATATGGAAATGTAGACTCATAGCAACAATATCATCCAATATATTGACGATTATAGGTGTAGTCAACTTTGTAGAAAGGTATAGCGGAAGCAAAAACGTTGTTTATTGAATATGTGAAATAATGACTTATAAGAGGGGTATATATAGCACAAAGAAAACTTAATCCTAAACCTTAATAGACTTATATATAGGCCCATGGGCTTCTTATTTATTATATTTATTTATTATATTAACATCTCTCCTCAAACTCAAGATGGTTGAGTCGATAACAACTTGAGTAAAACTTGAGTTTGGAAACTAGATCATGAAAACGAGCTAGTGAATGAGTTTCAGTGAAAATGTCAGCTGTTTGTGCAAGTGTGGAGACAAATTGAAGGCGAACTGTTCCACGAGATATGTGTTGATGAATAAAATGACAAATCAGTCTCAATATGCTTAGTCCGCTCGTGAAAAATATCATTGTGAGCAATTTTCATGGCACTCTGACTGTCGGTATGAAGAACAATTGCTAAAGAAAGTGAAACAACCATATCAGTTAATAACCAACGAAGCCAAATGAGTTCCTGAGTGGCATCACCAAGAACTTGATATTTAGATTCAGTAGTAAATTTTGACGTAATTGTCTGTTTCTTACTTTGCCAAGAAATAAGAGAATCTCCAAGAAAGAAACAAAAACTAGTAGTAGAATATTGATCATGAGAATTACCATTATAATCCGCATCTGAATAGGCACTCAACTTAAGAAAAGAGTTGGCTGAGAAATGTAAGCCATGATATATAGTTCATTTCACATATCGAAGTATCCGAAGAACATCAACATAATGTGTAGTCCGGGGAGTAGACATGTATTGAATAACCAAGTGAACAACATAAGCAATATCCGATCGAACAAATAGTGAGATAAATCAAACTCCCCACTAACTGGAAATACAAAGTAGTTTAGCTGAGTGTAAGTTTGACATTGGTTTTTAAAGGAGTAGAAACAATGTTGTTATCAATAATATTTGCACGAGAAAGAAGATCAGAAGCATATTTTGTTTCTGAGAGATTATAACCAGATAAGTCGGAAGACACTTCAAAACCCAAAAAATAGCTTAACGTACCCAAGTCTTTCATCTCAAAATGTTTACTGAGAAACACCTTAAGATCTAGTATCCCGGCAATGTCATTTCCAGTACTAATCATTTCATCAACACATAGTAGTAAGAGAACAATCCCGTTATTTGTACAATGAATGAAAAGAGCATGGTCATAAGGACTAGATAAGAAATCTTGCTGACTTAAGATAGAATTGAACTTTGCAAACCAAGCTCGAGGAGCTTGTTTAAGTCCATAAATAACTTTGTTGAGCCGACACACCTGATGAGGAGATTGAGAGTAACCTGGCGGAGGTTTCATGTAGACTTCCTCCTATAAATCACCATTAAGAAAAATATTTTTAACATCCATTTGCCATATATCCCAACGACAAGCTGCTACAACAACAAGTAAACTATGAACAGATATAAGTCGAGCAACAGGAGCAAATGTCTCCTCATAATCAATACCATATTCCTGCGTGAAACCTCTGGCCATAAGACGTGCTTTATATCTTTCCACTGTACCATCTGATCTAGTCTTAATTTTATAGACCCATCGACAACCAATAGGTATCTTCCCTGCAAGTAAATAAACCATGTTCAAGTACGTGTTTTATCTAATGCATGTAATTCATCAGTCATTGCTTGCTGCCATAAATGATTAGTACTAGCTTCTTGGTAGGTTTGAGGTTCATGTAAACGTTGGATGACACAAGAAACATGATAGTCATTAAGACAAAAAGGAGATTGTTTTACTTGAGTTGAACGACGAATGGGCTCAATGGTTGGTAGTGATGCAGAATCATCATCAGAGACAATGTCATGAGATTGATGTGCAGGAGTAGATGCCAAAGGTGGTGTGATCTCACTTGTAGTAAAATTATTAGAACTGGAACCTGCAGAATCAGATTCAGATGATATTTCGTGGAATGGATCGGTGAAACGAGGTATGAAGGTGGAAGTGTCGATCTCAAATTTGGATATAAAAGAGAACATTTTATGTTCCCAGAAAGTGACATGTCGAGAGATATGAAATCTTTTAGAAATAGGATCCCAACATCTGTATCCCTTATGTTCGATAACATATCCAAGAAAGCAACATAAAAGAGAAGGAAGTTCTAATTTTGTTCGTTCATGAGGCTGAAGAAGAACAAAACAAGCACATCCAAAAACTTTAAAATCTTGATATGAATGAGAAAAACCATATAATCGTTCATATGAAGATTGCTTGTCAAAAAGAGAAGAAGGAATCTATTGAAGGTATATAAAGCTGTGAAAGCTGCTTCACCCCAGAAACATTTAGGAAGGGACCTAGCAAGAAGTAGGGCGCACACAATTTCTAAGATATGTTTGTGTTTGCGTTCAGCAAGACCATTGTGTTCAGATGTACCGGGACAAGAGCGATGGATAATGGTGCCATTAGATGCAAAAAAATTAAAATAATTCAATTTCTTTATATTACATGGCATTATCAGTGCAAAAAACTTTAACATTACGAAAAAATTGAGTTTTTATCATAATGACAAAGTTTTTGTAAATATTAGCCAATTCAAAACGTTTTTTCATAAGGTATATCCATGTAAAACGAGAGAAATTATCAACAAATATCACATAATATCTTGACCCTCCCTACTAACATTGGAAGAAGGTCCCCATATGTCTGAATGAACTAAATCAAAAGAAGAAATAGATTTTGATTCGCTAATAGAAAAAGGTAAAACAGTGTGTTTGGCAAGTTTACAAGATAAGCAATTGAAATTGTCACTTTTGACAGAACCTAATAAACTACTAGAAATTAAAGGACGCAACCGACTATAAGAAACAGTACCAAGTCGAGAATGCCAAAGACTAGAATCTGAACTAGAGATAATCGAACTAGCAATGAAATGTGGAGATTTCTGAGGAATATGGAGATTTGTGAGCTCAAACAACCTTCCACACCTACGGTTTGTCCCAAGAACCTGTCTCGCCTGAGGATCCTGTACACGAAAACCAGAAGAAGAAAAGAAAACACCAAATCCAAGTTCACATAATTGGTCAACAGAGATAAGATTTAAAATGAGTTTTGGTATGAAATATGTATCAGGAATAGATAAAGTCTGAGAATAAATATTTCCACTCTTGTGGACATGCATGAGAGAATTATCAGCTGTATGAATGTTAGTAGGAGAAATATCATGGGTAATATGAGACAACAATGTAGAATCATTTTTCATATGGTTGCAATAGGAAGAATCACAATAGCAAGTTTTACCTGAGCTCGCATAGGAAGAAGTAACATGAGGATTACTGACATAAGATAAAACCTGTTTCATAATACCTTCAAAGTCACTCATTGACATATAATTTGTAGAGTCATCGGAGTCTTTTGCAGTCAACAATACGACAATAATTATTTTCCCCCTGTCTATTGTTTTTCCCACTGTCTCATGGTTGTTGGCAACAATCTTTGTTAACATGACCACGTCTCTGGCAATAACTGCAAGTGACATTTCGTTGGAAATCATTTGTAAATTGTCCATTGTTTGGGAATGCTCGAGGGATCTATAATGACTGAGAAAAAGACGCTCATGAATGAGTGGCCAAGACAAACTTTGTTGATATCATGACATGAGTGGAGCTGGGCTTGAGAACACGAAGACGGGTTTCTTCATAGATAAGCTCAAAAACTGCACTATTAACAGATGATAATGGAATGTGACACAAAAGAGAAGCTCGAATTGGTTCAAACTTCTGATCAAGAGCCATAAAAAAATGTATAAGATTTTTTTTGTCTTTGTATGCATTGTAATGTCAACATCTTTGGAACACTCCTATTTTGTCTTAGACAGTGCCAACTGATTCCAGAATGAGTTCATTAGTGAAAGGAATTCAGTGATAGATTGGTTGGGTCTTTGTTTTTGTTCGGATATTGAGCTCATTATCTAATATTGATGAGAGAGATTGACAGTGGTGTATAGATCCGCTAAAAGATCACATACGGCCTTTGCAGTGTCGTATTGTCCAAACTGTAAATTTATCTCTGGAATGGATGAATTTTTGAACCAAGTAATTGCTTGATGATTTTTATTATCCCAATCTTGAAGAAGATCCTGGAATTTGAAATTGGTCTCATCTTTCTCTTTTTCTGCGATTTTGTTATCTCCAGTAATATATCACCAAATTTTCTTCCTTTTCATAAAACTTTTCATTGCTTGGGACCACAAAACATAGTTAGAACATTTAGAATGGTCTGAATGAGAGATGTATTATCATCTCTGTCCATTGTTATCGCAAACACAACAAAACATAGCAACTTACTATGCAAAAAAAACAAATTTTAAAGCAAATCAGTACTATAAAGTGGGAATTGAGCAAAATGGACCTCAAAAATGGAAAGATCTCATGATTTTGTGTAGGGAACTAGTCAAAGTTTGTCAAGAACCGGTCAAAGAAGGGTTGAACCGGTCAAAAGAAAAGTCAGAGGCTGAACCGGATCACACACTGTGGGCGAGTGAGGGCGCGTGTGATGTCGGAATTTGAGGATTTTGATGGCTATGGATGCGTCTTGAAAAGATGAAGATGATGATATATTATATGCCTTATATAAACCACATATGACGAACCAAATCAAACAAAAACAACTATTGTTCAAATAAAACCAGAAAAGAGAAAAACTTGGGATGTGAGGACCACGTGCAGTAGCTTCAATCAGCGCATGAGAGCGCGTGTGATGTCAGAATTTAACGATTTTGATGGTTATGGATGCGTCTTGAAAAAATGAAGACGATGATATGTTATATGCCTTATATAAACCACATATGATGATCCGAATCGAACAAAAATAGCTGTTGTTCGAATAAAACCAGAAAATAGCAAAACCACTGTTGCTATGGATGAATTTCAGAGACAAAGAAGCTGTAGAGGCTCTTATACCATGTAGAAAGGTATAGCGGAAGCAAAAACATGTTTATTAAATATGTGAAATAATGACTTACAAGAGGGGTCTATATAGCCAAAGGAAACTTAATCCTAAACCCTAATGGACTTATATACAGGCCCATGAGCTTCCTATTTATTATATTTATTTATTATATTAGCAAAATCATTAGTATCCATGGTGGCGAGAGGAGTATTCGAGAAAGACACATGGTGTGGAGCAAAATGCCAACTTGTTTTGAGTTATAGGGAGGTATGAAGGAGTAACTAGGACAACCAAAAATCTTAAATCTTAAGAACTTCATAGCTTGGTGGTTGTTGAAAAGTAATATCATAAAATGAGATTGAAAAAGTTGTATGAGACAACATCTTACTTATTAAATAAACAACAGTCTCGAATACGTAGTCTCAAAACACTAATGGAATACTATAATTGACAAGAAGAGTAAGACCAATGTCTACCATATATATATATATATATCCATGTCGTCAGTCAACCAATCTATTTTAGGCATATGTATGAGGACAAGAAACATGGTTATTAATTATCCATGTCGTCAGTCAACCAATCTATTTTAGGCATATATATGAGGACAAGAAACATGGTTATTAATTTCCTAAGAAGCAAAATGTATCTAAAAATTGTACAAAACTCAATCATCATCCCAATCAAATTAAACTTATTTTATTTTTACGTTGAATTGTTGTTCGACAAGAATTTAAAACGAAATAAATGTTGAAAGTGTATTTGATTTTTCTTTTAATGAAAAGGACACATGTAACGAGAGTAGTTATCAACAATTAAAAAATATAATTTATTCGCTTCATATATTAGATGTTTTAGGAAATAGTCCCAAACATTGACAATGATGAGTGTTTATATGACACAGTTTATTTTATAATAATTTATAATTTATTTATAAAATAAAAGAAAATTTAAGTTAAAAAAATATATTTATTTACTAACTTTTAAAAGTAAATTGATAATATTATTATATTTAATTAAATAAATTTATATTAATAAAATAATTAATTTTTAAAAATAAATTATAATCAATTCCAATAATTGAAATCAAACAAACACTAAATCTCATAAAGATGCACTATAATTATTTTGAAAGAGGAAGATGAAATCTACTAGCTTTCCCTATTTAACACGCATCCCTGAACTAATTTTATCAACAAAGATACATTTAATCTGTTTTGAAAGAAACGTCATTGGTCCAAAAAAAAAATTTTTGATCGAAAAAAATGTCACAATATGTATATCAATAAAATTATATTATTCATATTATAAAGAATTTTTTTATGTGAGGTTATTTAAAGTCTAATGTTGTGTTTGGTTCTTATTGCTTAAGGAAAATAAATTGAATCAAATTTTATATTGAAATTGAATGATATTTGGAAAAAAATATGTTATTAATTCTAAAATTTTTCTTGAAAACGAAGAGTACGAGTGAATGAGAAGTGAATGCTTATTCATCTTGAAGGATATGTGTTTCATTTATTTTATTTCTTCTCTCATTTTCAACTTATATTATAAGGTCAGTTAATAATTTCATTATAATTACCACTTATTTAAATATAAAATTTTATTCAATTCATTTTCTGTATGGAATGAGAACCAAGCGCAACATAAATGATTTAGAGTCTTCTTTCATCAAGTTGAGAATTTTCTTAATTTGCCATTTTTAATAATTACGATTTTCTTTTCAAAACGGATGAAATATAATTATGAATAAATTGCACTTGACCCCTGAATTTTCAGTCGGTTTAAATCTTAAACCCCAAGCGCTAAGTCAAGCCAAAATAACCCATCTATTAGAAGAAAAACGCAAAATAACCCCTCAATTCTCCATAAATTGGATCCTGAACCCTACTCCTGCCACGCGGTTCTCGTTATCTTATTCCCTAACGCCATGTGCCCGAACGCACGTTGAAATGCGTAACATAATATTCTCTCTCCTCTGTATGAGAGGAGGTTTTTTCCACGCTGCATGCAGTGCTGACGTCGTTTTAAGGACGCCTGTCTTCTCTTTTTCGCCTGCAACTGTCTACCCTCTCCATCTAACGCGTGTCTCCTCTTCTCTCTCTCTTCCAAATGAAACCCCAAAACCTTTCAATCTCCAAAGCAAATAGGCCATTTCATGCTCAAAGCTCAATCAACAATATTCATGGCTACCAAGTAGCAACACTCCTTGAGTCTTTATGTATCACCAGGTAATCAAGAATATTGTTAATATATATAGCCGAAGTATTTTGTGTGTGTGTGACTGAATATTGTTTTGATTAGTTGTTTCTCATTTAATTTTGCGTGCTAATAATAGTTGAGGATATGTTTTTCGTCTTTTGATTTAGTTGTTTCTCAATTAATTTATGCATAAAATGGATTTGTTAATTACTTTATATTGGTCATCAACTAAAAATGATTTTAGATTAATTGTAGGGGTGATGATAATATGGTGATTGTTTCGACAGGATGGAGGATCCAGATGTGGACTGGGAAATTGAGGAATACTCATATTCAAATCAGAGTAATAGTAAGGTAGGTTGGATCTTGAGCAAGGGACTATGGCTAGGAAAAAAGGCTGTGCTTACAGGTGTTGTCATGTCATCTGCTCCACTGGTACTTCCTCCACTTGTGGTTTTTTCAACACTCGGGCTTGCGTGCTCGGTTCCTTTCGGGCTTGTTTTCGTAAGCTATGCTTGTACCGAAAAGCTCATGAGCAAGTTGCTTCCTAGCCCAACTCCATCTTTTATGTTAGAGGATGGAACAATTTATAATGATGAAAATCTAGAAGAAGATTTAGTGGAATTCGACGAACAAGGGAAAGTGGGTTTCCGGAAAGAAGTTATTTTGGAGCAGGAAGAAGAGGAACAAATGGAGGCTGCGGTGGATAGTGTTTTGACGAGGATTGAATTGGACGAGAAAGATAGCTGTGATTTTGGAGGAGCTAGTTTGCGGCACGGAGCTGTTGATGGGCAGAACGATATTGAGAGTCACGAAGTGGTGGAATATAAACAAACGGAGGACAATGAAATGGATGGCATGAACATCAATGAATTTGAA
>JAUMHB010039166.1:0-19154 GCA_032359685.1 Pittosporum tobira | reverse complement strand
TTAGTTTAGTTTATTTAGTGATTAATTAGTTTTCTTAATTAAAAATTAAATCTTTATTAATTGGTTAGATTAGTAAATAATTATCTAAATGGTAAATAGTTAGTAAATTACAATTACTCGTGGGATCGATATCTTTTATACTATAATTTGATTGGTGTACACTTGCACTAAATCCCGATCACCAACCAACTCGATTCCGGGTGAAATCAACCCCCAAAAATCGAATAAAAATTATGTAATTTATCATTAAAGCATAAGGAACACAATGGAACACTCAATCGATCAAAAAAATTCGAATGGGGTCCAAAAATTCGATCTTTGGTCAAGAATACGCAGGAAAAATACCCGACTGTAAATCGAGCTTATCCGGCTCGATTCTTGACCATTTTGATCGATTCAAGGCTCAAACAGATTCTAATTAACCATTAAATTCAACAAAAAAAAAAAAAAAACAAAAATCCCATCTTTGAATCTTACCGAGCAAGAACAAATAAAAGTTTGATCTTTTTTTTTTTCAGTATTACAGCTGCTTTGGGGATTAGGGCTCGATTCAATGTTGTTATATGGACTAAATGAGTGTTGAATCAAGCACCAATCGATGCAGAAAGGGACAGATTAGTAGATTTGGCAAACTCAGAAACGGTAGGAAAAAGTTGGGGGCAAAATGAAAATAACAGAAAATGAAAAGGGAAAAAGAAAAAAAAGAAAAAAAGAAAAAAAGAAAAGGGAAAAATGGAAAAGAGACAAAAAGTTTTGGGGAACTGTACATGTGGGCCCCACTTGGTCAACTGAGCTGAAATTCAAAATTCAAACTTCTATTTTGTCTCGATTCGCAAGCCGATTAATTTAATAATTAAATAATAACTTAAAAAGTCAAAATTTGAAAAATACAACATTATACTCTATTCTTACGTTTTGGCACGCTGCGAATCCAACGGCGCTGTCCGTTTTTCCATACGAAGCTCCGGTCAAACAGTCAACTCTGGACTAGGTAAAATCAAAAATCCGACGGCGTTTTAGATCACTATTTTTCCGCGCTGATTCCAGATCTTTAATCGGTTTATGATTTTGAGCACTTTTTAACTTCTGTGTCAAAATGATCAAAATGCCCCTAGGCACAACTTTTCTCAAAAATGACCAAAATGCCCTCGGTTATATTTTTTGTCAAAATAACTAAAATGTCCTCGAGCATGACACTTGTCAAAATGACCAAAATGCTCTTGGGCATAATTTTTGTCAAAATGATCAAAATGCCATTGAGCACAATAATTGTCAAAATAACCAAAATGTCATTGGTCATTATTTTATTATCTGAACTCAATTCCTTGGAGCGTAGCGACGCAGAAAATAATTCTACTGCACATCATAAGAGGAAATTTTATTTTATTAATTGCTCGCAAAATTTTTGAGTTATTACAATATATCGTTAAAAGGTCGAGATCATAAGTTGGATTAGCGCAAGTTATGAACAATTTAGTGCTTGCTTGGTAATCAACTTTACGGCTTTAAACATTTATGAAATCTAAAAACCACTTAAATTATCATTAAGTTTTTGTTCTACCGAATTTACAAATTCAACTTTTAGATTTGTACCAAACAATAATTAAATAAAACTCGAATTTGATGGATGCAATTACCGCATAATGAAAGATATTAAACCTCTATACAATAGCAGCCACTCAAGGAATGGGAGATCTATTTAGTTGCAATTATTTTAAAGATAATTTGTCACATTTCATCAACTCCGGTTGTTTTATGCTTTATACTATATATAGAATTAACCATTCTAGTATTCCATCTGTTTTTAAATTAAAAATATTTTTAAAAATAAATAGTTTTTAGAAATTGAAGTTATATTATAATTTTCACATTAAATAAAAAAAATATTTTAGAAATGATCTAAAATTTCTTATATATTTATAACGAAAGGTGTTTTGTGATGCTAAATAAAACTATATTTTTAATTTTGAAATATATCCTAAAAACACAATTAATAATATTTAAAATTATAAAATTCTAAGTCAATTGATGGATTAATTACTATTGGGCTAACCACACAACCCTCGACCTTGTCCGATTGATCAAACAAGGCCAACATGTGGAACCCACTTCCCGCCGCCACTGGACCGTGCCACCTTATTCGCTGCATTCTCCTTCTCTCCAAAGTTGCATCGGCGAATGGCAGCTCTTTGAAATTGGATTCGTAAAAGTTCAAAATTTTAACAGCATCTGTCTGCCCAACAGAAAATTTTCCGATTACGGCGAGATAGAATGGCTCCTCCGCATGGGGATGACAAGTCAAAAGCTGCTGCATCAGCAGGAGATGAGACAATGCCTCCTCATAAACGTCCCATTTCTACCATCGCCATCATCATTGGTACGGTTACTTATTTCTCCATCTATATATATCTAGGTTCAGTTATAGATATAACTCCGTCCGGCCCACAAACATAATCCCATTTGGAAAATTCAAGAATATTGTCAAACGAGACTCTTTTTGTGGGATAGGTGTAATTTGTTTAGTTAGATCATTGATTTTTAACTTGACCCTTTTTATAATATGAGTGGCTTGAATGGGTTCGTAGCTCTGCAGACTGAAGCTCTTCCAATAGTAAACAAATTCAAGCTGACAGAGGCTCTTGATTCTTTGTGAGTTAGTTTTCTTTACTTAGTTCTCATTTTTTCTTAATAGGTATTTTTTCATTAATTCAAGCTTTCAGAAGCTCTTCCTATAGTAAAGTCTTTATCTTGCTAGTTGATGCATTTGCTTATGTGTAGGATAGCAGTATTTGTTGTACAATTTTGTTAATTATTGTTATTGTTTTCATTTTCTTCCTCTCCATTTGTTATTTACATTATGTTTTGAATTATGGAACCTTGTTTTCATTTTAATGGTCACCAATTGGTATGGTTCTTGATTTATTCTCACAGTTGACTAAGAAAACTTTTGGAATGTTCCATGGACTTCAATTTTTTTATGAGAATGTTGACTTTTGAAAAGATTTAGCACGTTGATTCTGGAAAGGAAAGATGAACTATCATTCTGGGATGAAGGAAGTATATATTATACTTTCTTTATTGCGTGTCAAAGAAGCACATCTTACTCTCTCCGTCGCACAAAAAGAGTCCCACTTGTAGAAGTTTAGCCCTTAAATAGTGAAGGTTTAGTTGATTGGTGACAACAGTCAACATGATAATATAATGAGAATGATGAACATGAGGACATCTTGTCATTTTGTACAATCACTAATAAAAGATGAACTCTGCTTTCAGAACAAAATTAGTGGGACTTATTTTGTGGAACGAAGGGAGTTTATAATCATAACCATTACCAACTTCGAGTTGCATGATTCCGTGATCCTTTCTCTTCTTTTCTGATTCATTGTAGTGTCTTGTAATGAAACTACAATATAATGGCACTAAAAGGAGGGGCACTTCAGTGTTTAGGGCTCCTTCACTTTTTGTTGCTCATCTTGCACAGTGTTAGTTGTGGCTACTTCATATGCCGTATTCATCTGTTTAATTTCTTAATAAGTGAAACGGTGCAGGTTCCCCAAAAGAGTCCCTTGGGTCCGGTATCATGGTACTTACAATGGTCTGTATATCAATATTATATGGCCAGGGAAAGACAGAGCTCTTGGTGAGTATGTAGTATTGATCATTCAATTTCAAATGTATTCTCTTACCCGGCATGTTTTCTTTTATTGAGAAATATTTAACTCATTATTTAGACACTATGTCTTCTTTAATTATGAGAAAATTATCAATTTGGGAATGGAGTCTCGGATCCCACAATTAGCTAGTGTATATAGTAGCATATTGTATCTGTTAGAAAAATCCAATCTTTTTTTCTCCATAACTTTTTCGTTTCTACTGCCTAAGAAAAATAAAATTTAAAAAAAAAAAAAAAGAGAGAATAAACTGAATCCAACTAAATTAAGAAAGTAGAATCCTTCCTTTACAACTACATGAGGAGAACCTTTTGAGACTAATTCAAGTCTGAAAACCATTAATTTTAGAACATCCATCTGGAAAGTGAAGTATTGATTTTGTCCATTTGGCAAATGTTTTCCGGCACCGTGTTGGCTTTATATTAGGCATTTCCTTCTTTTTCATACATAAATCCTTAGATCTTCAATAATTTGTACGTTTTTGTCCCTTTCAGGGGTTGACAGTGTAGGCACGGTTCCTGCATCTCTTGTGACATATGCTTCTATTCAAGCGTTACAACCAGACTTAATTATCAATGCTGGCACCGCTGGTGGCTTTAAGGTAAGGCACTTTTGCTTGTTGGAAGGCCTTTCTTGTAAAAGCCTTTTTTGAGTTGCTTCTCTCATTTTACTTTTTAGCAATAAATTTCTATCAAAGAGATAAAACTTAAAATGCATGTTTACCAAACATTACTTTCTTGTAAGGTCTTACCTAGAAAGTTACTTCTTAGAATGACGTTTTATGAGAAGACCTTCTAGCACTAGGAAGTTTTCCAAAAGAACCTTTTAACAATGCTATAGAAGTTTGTTATGTTTTTTTTAATATCCAACTCTAGCTTATGTTTGTTTAAATCAGTGTCTGGTGTACTCCTCAAAAATAAATCGAAGTCTTGTGCAAAACTTCCATGATCATATTACATTGACTTTTCAGGCAAAAGGAGCATGCATTGGTGATGTGTTCCTTGTCTCAGAGGTTGCTTTTCATGATAGGAGGAATCCTATCCCTGTAAGTTCTCCTCTATTTTTACTGCTTACCACTCACAAGACAAAGTTATTTAGCTAAATGAATGTTTACTAATTAATGCTTGGGTTAAGAAAGCTGAAATGGTTCTCGAGGAGGGGCTTGAGCCAAGTAGTGGCCCAAATTTTTTTTAAAAAAAATTTGATTTTTAGGAAAAGCTCCATGCTTAAATCTATTCCAGAATGGATGGTTTACAAAAGAAATATTGGTTGGCCTTTGATGTATGATCTTGTCAAACATTGAAGTAGATATGCAACAAGTTTACCACCAAGCAATTATCTCCGTTTCGTTACTACTGGGGGCCTTCTGGAGTCTGATGCTTGTTGATATTTGAGATTAATCAATTCGGGAACTATATTCATCCTATATATTCTGCAGGTTTTTGATCTTTACGGAGTTGGTCTACGGCTGGCTTTCCCAACACCCAATCTTTCAAAAGACCTTAATCTCAAGGTGACACTATAATTGCATAAAATCTAAACAATTTATTGTTTCGGAAATAGCATTCATTCGGCACACATATTATACGGGTAGTCAAATGAATAATGGTTAAATTTATTTTCCTGAAAAATAATAATTACAGATATAATATCTTTATTTCCGTTGTTAAGGTGTACCCGTTATCACAGTCAAAGAAAAAAAGAAAAATTCTATTCAACGGGGTGTGATAGCAGAAATTGTGCGACTACAATAGAGAGATTCTTGCAAAACGCACCTCATTTTGAATTATATGTGGCATGTTTTAGGTTGGCAAGTTGTCTACAGGCGACTCGTTGGATATGTGTTCCCAAGATGAATCACTTATCATTGCAAATGATGCAGCAGTTAAAGACATGGAGGTAAACTGTCTATTCCGCCACCTCTTATATTTTCCTAAGGAACTGACTAATCAATAAATTAATTCTTTTAATTATCTTGCCATCACCACGATATATATATATATCCGTACTATTTGCCGAATTTGGAAATGGGATTCTTATATTGAACGCTATGCTTGGTTGAAGGGAGCGGCAGTTGCTTACGTGGCAGAACTTCTGGAAGTCCCTGCAATATTTATAAAAGCCGTGACTGATATCGTGGACGGTAGCAAACCGACTGCTGAAGAATTCTTGCAAAATTTGACAGCAGTAACAGATGCTCTTGGTAAATCAGTAACCCAAGTCGTTGAATACGTCAATGGGAAGTGCCTCTCGGAACTTTAAGCAGCCAAGTTATTCTGCTCGTGTTCATTGTGTAAGCAAATGAATTTCGTACATTAGTTTGAGCATAAAGGAATTACCTATTAACTATTTTGTAAATTCGAATTTTTTTAGTCCGAAAAACAATTCTTATGAATTGTCAGTTGCAGTTGCATTCGCATTCGCATTCGTATTTGTATTTTTATTTACTAGAGATACCTTATTAAAAACGATCGCTTTTAAACATAAATGTTAGATTATACTTCTACATAAAAAGAGAGCATTGTTTGCCAAAAAAAATTAAGAGATAGTTTAAAATTCCATTTATATTTGTAATAAAATAATAAATTAATAATAGCATGTTTTTTATGGTTTTAAAATAAAATCTTATATCTAATTTTGGAACAGAAAACTTTTGTTTCATTCCATTAAAAAAAAAGAAGGCATCCTAACATCGACATTTTATGCATTGCATAATGAATAAAGATACAAAAAAGCAATGATATCTTCTCCATTATAATGAAAGAGGTGGAAGCCACCATGATCCTTCAATTTTTATGGAAATAGTTGTAAATGTACATAAAAATCAAATTAACACTTATGTCGAATGCTCAAAAAATAAGCGTAAAATCAAATTTAAATTAAAAAATTATGTCAAAGTTTCGACGTTCATATAATTTTTCTCTTTGTATAAAATATCTTCTTCCTAAGTGACTGCCTGCCTGCTGAGCAGCTGAGATACGTTCATATGAAGCTCATCAATCAGTTGTGATTATAACTACTCCTAAATTATTAAATCTGATCATGCATAATCTCACGACAGATCACAAATGCAGGCTGCACCAAATCTTCAACAACACCTTCAAAAACTATTCATGAACATGGTACCCCTCAACCCAAATTCATAAAATGAATAAAATTTTGAACTCACTATTGTCTATAAATAGAGTCTCATTCTAGCTAATTTGAAGCAGAGGACTCTCTGTTAAGCATCTTCCAAAAGAGGAATTGTCCAAAAGTGAGAAAACACAAAAATGGTGAGTGCAGATATGATGCAAGGATCAAAAATGGCCAACCCCGGGAAAGCTACAATTCTAGCTCTCGGCAAAGCCTTCCCTCACCAGCTGGTCATGCAAGAATTTCTGGTTGATGGGTATTTCAGAAACACCAACTGTGATGATCTCGAACTCAAGCAGAAGCTTACTCGACTCTGTAAGATCACTCTCGACTTGAATTTATTTTTTTTTAGAAGGCAAAATCAACTTGACTTCTTCTATTTTTAGTTATAACAAAATATTGACGCACAAATATTTGTTCGGTCCACGAAATGTACTACTGCTGATATTCTTATATGAGCTCGCAAATCTAGATTCAACGATCAATGCATAATATACAATACCGCTAATATAAGCACTTTTCACATTAGCTCATTTTCGCTTTTTCATTGACACTTCATAGGCAAGACTACTACGGTGAAAACCAGGTATGTAGTAATGTCAGATGAGATCCTGCAAAATTACCCTGAGCTTGCTATCGAAGGTGTTCCTACCATTAAGCAGCGTTTGGACATCTGCAATGAAGCTGTTACCCAAATGGCCATTGAAGCTTCTGAATCTTGCATCAAGAAATGGGGGAGACCCATATCCGACATAACCCACTTGGTTTACGTTTCCTCTAGCGAAGCCCGATTACCCGGAGGCGACATCTACCTAGCAAAAGGACTCGGGCTAAGGCCTGATACAAAACGGGTCATGCTCAATTTCATGGGCTGCTCAGGAGGTGTGTCGGGCCTACGAGTAGCTAAGGACATTGCAGAGAACAATCCAGGTAGCAGAGTTCTCCTTGCTACTTCTGAAACTACCATTATCGGGTTCAAACCACCGAGTGTGGATCGGCCTTACGATTTGGTCGGAGTTGCGTTATTCGGGGACGGGGCAGGGGCCATGATAATCGGGACAGACACGCTTCCGTGGATCGAGAGGCCCATTTTTGAGTTGCATACTGCAATTCAGTATTTTGTGCCCGGTACTGAGAAGATTATTGATGGAAGATTAACCGAAGAGGGTATAAGCTTTAAGTTATCAAGGGAGCTTCCTCAGATAATTGAGGATAACATTGGAGCTTTTTGCGATAAATTGATTAAAATTGCTGGAAATGACGAGAAAGACTACAACAAGATGTTTTGGGCCGTTCATCCAGGTGGACCCGCTATCTTGAACCGACTGGAGAAAAAGCTGGACCTGCTGCCGGAGAAATTGAACGCGAGTAGGCGGGCCCTGGCAGATTTTGGAAATGCAAGCAGTAATACGATTGTTTATGTGATGGAGTATATGATGGACGAGAGCCTGAAGGTGAAGAAGGAAGGAGTGTTGCAGGGTGGTGATGATTCTGAGTGGGGATTGATTCTAGCTTTTGGGCCAGGGGTCACTTTTGAGGGTATTCTTACCAGGAACCTAATTGCCTGAAAATTGGTTATCTTGGGCTAAAATTGGTTGACCATTAGATATGGTTTGGTTGACCTAAACACATTTATATTTAGCATCAACTATACGAAGCCCTTTTTTTTATTTAGTAGAACAATTATTTTGGTTTGAATTCTATAATAGGAACCTACGCAACCAGCTAAAGTACTGACTTCAAAAATTTGGGGTTTGAGGTTATCTAAATTTCCGCATAACTCTATCACAATATTGTATAATGGGGATAATATCCAACTTAAATTCTATCGATTAGAATGGAAGTCGCAAATTCACAAAAACTTGGACTCGAAACTGCAAGGAAATCTCCCTTGCAAATTAGCAATCACTAAGGTTTTCCAACAATTAAATTCTCCTGTGAATTTTGTTTCCCGTGCGGGAGTGGGCTATGTGAAATGTATTTCCAATCAGAATTCTTGAATTAAGGTAATTACTTAAATGAATAAACTATGAACGTGATCTTAAATGGACCCAAATTTATGTCCTTTAAAATTCCACATTCCCTGTCTTTAGAAAATCATCCACTGAACTGACTTTCAGTCATCACTAACCATGGAATAACAGCATCGAAACTGTGGAGTGCCCAAAAGAAAAGGTTTTAACTAAAGAAGAGTAACTATCATATTAAAGTTAACTTATCAAATTGGCTACATCCTCCATTACACTACTCCAGATGGAAGGCGCAAGACGAGTTGTCCTCCAAAAACGCTGCAAGAAAAAGGAAAATGGAAAAAATTGGAAAAAGTGGTGACACAATATAGTAAACATGACAATAAATAACTGCATATATATAGAAAGTTCATCAAGCTTACCTTTTTACATAGTAGTAACAGAAATCTGCCAATATGAACGTTTGAACAATTTCTGAAATAAGAACCATAGAAGGCCATAGGCCATATCCCAGAGCTGTAAGCAGATGGCCACGACTATCCAAAACCTGTCAAGTACAACAAAAAATATACACAATATACCAAAAAGTAAGTAAACTCATCCCACTACGAATAATATAGTATTTCCCTTTGGGTTTACAAATCAAACCTGAAGAACCCAATGAGCACAGCTCAAGAATCTTGCAACACCCAATGCAAACACATAATGAGCAGTGAACGGTTCAACAATCTGCAACCACAACAAAAAAGGACAAAGGAATAAAATTATTAAAGCACACTAACACTTGATTGCATTAAACTAAATAATACCTAAGTAAAGAAAATACCTTCGTATTTTGCATGACCTGCAACTGGGGTAGCACAGAAACAGATTCAAGATACACACAGAATGCCCAGAAAATTCTGTTGATGAAATGATGTGATGTAGAAGGATGAATTAAAAAGGCTAACAGTGCACAAGGAACCACCTATACCAATGTCAAATCATGGTTAATTAAAAAAAAAAAATCAAAAGCATGTGTGTCAGCAACTGGAAGAAATAGATGGAGAATATTCTTTTATTGAAAAATAAAATTTAAGTCAGAAAAGAGATACTATTACAAAATGATAAGCAGCGTTTTTTGTATGCATAACATATTGTTACCTAATTTGTTTAGTGGTTTACTAAACTAGCCTTAATGGCTGGCGTTACTCTGGCCATACGTAATGTGAAAGTTACAAAGTAGCAAATAATGCCTCCATTATAATTAAGTTTATGTATTTGTTTTGTAAAGTAACAAATGATGTGTACGATGAATTGTTTTATTTGTTGTTATATAAGGTGTGTGTCTATCGGACAAATTGTGCAGAAATCCAATGCTATATTTAAGTCTTTAAGAATGTCTAAAGGCTCTGTATTGAATAAAGATGTGTTCATTATATTACAGGGTTGTATGCATCCACATTAACTGAACATGGGGTACTGAAAAGTTTATTTAGAATATATGTGACACAATAGGTTAAGGTCTTGTTTGCTTCACACAAATGAAGGAAGACATGAACAATGCCTTACACATACAAAAACACACATGGCACTATGTTAAGTAATCAAAAGAGTTTGTCCCAAAAACGTGTTGTCCATTGACATGTAGTGTAGAATCAATGATATTAAAGAGTGAAAATAATATGCTTATAAATGAAAACTCACCACATAATATATTGCAAAGTTGTCTTTGTCCTCCATATAACTTGATCTGAGTTTAAAGCGAATCATATACATAACCCACAATGTTGTACCAAGTGTAGCTAAATCAAGCAAGGTGTGTATATCATATTCCATGACGAAACTGCAATACAGTCTAACAGCCAAAAACATAGCTGTTAGTTCCTGCGACTTGAGCGAGAGTCCTACAATAGTTTAAAGCACAACAAAAGTGGTGAGCACATAGAAGTATTCCTCTAAAGGAAATAACATATACTCTTGCACCCAGCATTAATCGGCAACCTAATAGTACAAAAAAAGTAAATAAATCCATTAAAATAGAGGGAACAACCCAATGGGTTCTTAAAGAATTTGACTACTTGGACGAGATTCCACTTAGGACTATCCATGCAATGTGTTTGGGCAAAAAGAAGCACTAGCAAAATCTTGGATCTCACAACAAACATGATTTATTAACTAATGTTCCAATCTTTTACTTTTTCATCATTTATTAGCAACCCAACAAGCCCAACAATATTACACAAAAACTATTAAAGTATCTATAATATCAATTAAAGTTGAGGGTATTTTATGTCTACAAGCATAGTTTCTCTTTCATTAACTCAGGACAGATATTCTTAGCAAACCCTAATAATCAAATCACCTAATAGAAAAGATACCCTATATTTTGGGCAAAAGAAGCACTAGCAAAACGAGCTAACACTGCTAACTACAGAATATCTTAAGGTAATCATAAATAATGGACACTAATGAACAATAAACTCAATTCACATAACTGAAAACATCAATTCATGCAATATCTCATAAACAAGATCTTTCCCAATCTACTTACTAAAGTTTCAACTGTTTCACTTACTCATGGTCTAAAAGCATTGAAACAAAAACCAATAAAACTAATTAATCTTTAATGAACTCACTAACAGATATTCTAATGAATGATACCCTAATATTGAGTAACCTAATCCTAAACGTCAGCATTCAATAAGCTTACTACAAAATAACCAAAGGTAATCTCAAATCATGAATCCTAATAAAAAAGCAAACCAGATCACAAATTCAAATACCAACTGAAAACATCAATTCTGACACTAACTGCTGAAAAGTCGATATATCAAACAAGATCTTTCCCAATCTAGTAGCTAAAAGTTTCAATATTTTCACTTAGCGGAGCAAACCCAATTCACATAACAAGTGGAAACATCAATTCTTACATTAATTGCTGAAATATCAATATCTCATACACATGATCTTTCCCAATCTAACAACTAAAGATTCAATTTTTCACTTACCCATAATCTATAACATACTAAACAAACCAAATTGCCAAAAAAGCGCATATAAGAATCAAAAGAACATGTATTCTCTTTTTTTTACATAAAATTTAATTAATCTATAACCAACTAAACAAACCAAATTGCGAAAAAAGAGTACATAAGAATCAAAAGAACATGTATTTTCTTTTTTTACATATAATTTAATTAATTAATTTAGCAGTTACCAGCACAAGTTTTTTCCTTCATGAGTTTATAGATAAGGACACAGATTCCAATGGAGTGAACAGCTTCAGAGGCAACAAAGAGGTTGTCGTGATCGTGAACAATGGCCCGGAGCAACACCAGCGCCGCCATGCCGGCCACCACGGCGAGAAAAGCCTTCACCTTGGGTGGTTGTCGCCGGACCCATGTCGACACCAGGTGGATCGGCCTCTTCGGTGCCCTCATGTTTCACTGTTTATGAGTTTTTGATGCTTTTGGGTCTTTGGTTTTGGGACAGATGGAGAAAAATGAATGAATATTATATCTGTATAATACTACCATACATAGTACAGACGAGGAAAATTGGTGAGTCTTGTGATTAATACAGTAGGTAGCGTTGCACAGACGGGAGGAAAATGGGTGCGTTGCACAGACGGGAGGAAACAGCAACTTCCATCACGATGAATTTTGAGAAATAATATTTTTTAAATTTAAATCAAAATTTTATAAATTTAATTTTGAAATTTAATAAATTTAGTTTTACTCAATTTTATAGTAAATTGAGTTTTATGCTTTTCTATTTTTGAAGTTATTGAATTAACTTATGAAAATTTGTAGTCTTTTTCAATCCAAATTCTACGTTAGTCAAGCTTGACGCGTTAAGGATTTGGCTTTTATCCTTCTTTTAATATTTAATTGTATGAAACAAAAAAAAAAAATGGACCATTGTATAAAGGTGATCCTACATCCATATTAATCAAATTAAAAACACATGCTTCCGAAACGAAGGTCATAAATTTTTTACATTTTTCAGTATAAAATTTAAAATGTTTTTAAAATATTTTTATTTATTATGTATTTAATATATCTTTAATATATTATAAAAAATAATATGTAAAGATATTAAGAATATAAAGATAAATAAAAAATATATTGTGTATATATATTTTTAGAATATTTTAAAATCTAGATTGAAAATTGTTGATAAGTTTAGAGTATTTTTTTTCCTAATAGAAGGAGTACAAAACTTCTAGGGTTCCTTCGTTTGTAAACCTAGTGTAGATGACTAGACGGTACAACTGTAATTGTTTGTAAAAATTTTAAATCATATTTATTGGCTTGCGACTAGTGAAACTATAATATAATTATTATTCGATTAAAATCACAGATGTTATAAATGAAATGAATTAGAATGACAAAAATATTAATTATTTTGTTTTGTTGATATAATAGTTAGAGAACCGTACAAAACATGGACTATGTATGATTTTATTTATTTATAATTAAAAATAAAATTTATTTTATGTTTTCTTACATACATTTAAAAATTATACAAAAATATTTTTGCATATATTAAAATTTGATCTCTCTAAAATTAAATCACCCATCATAATTGAATATTAAATTTTAATTATACTTGAAGTATGAAATAAATTTATAAAATGTTTAATAACAGTTATAGCTAATATTAAAATGCATATACATATGTGTATTTGTGTGTTATATCATCCATGTACTATTAAATTAATTTACAACAAAAAAATGATAGCTATTATTTTTAATTATATAAAATTATACTACTCAATGCATTGTTTATTTATTTTTCGTTCATTATTAAAGTTAAGAGGTAAAATATATTGAATAAATTACAATGTCGAGTCTTTCTCAATTTCTCTCATGCTTTTAGTTAAGACTTGACCACTCATTTTTAATATCTTAAACGTTTTTAAAAAGTTAAGATAAAAATAAATAAATTAATATTCTATATATGAAAATGAAAATTGAATATGGAGATAGTTTAGGAGACATGAATAACCTCAATTGGTTAATAGTTGAGTTTAGATTAAATTAGAAATCTAATGCATATGTATTTTGTTTTGGATTCTTTTGTTGTAAGTTTTGGAAATGAATCTCTTTAAGTCAGTTTGGTTCATTCTAAGATAAGAGAGTTAAATTGATATATAATAAAGTGTCGTTATAATGAATGATTGTTGAACTAATGCATGTTTCTTATTTTAGCATATATAGGAGTTTCATTATTTTTAGAATTTTACTTAATTAAATATAAATGTTCTTAACAAAGTTCTACCAATATATATGGATATAAATATATAGACATATAGTAGTAGTAAGTAATAATCTTTCATGGATAAATAAATTAGATAAATTAATTTAAAAAGTGAATCAGGTCAATATGAATGACAATTTTAATTAATATTTATTTTTCTTTTTTAAAAAAACGTAATATTTAAATCTATTCAAGTGTTTAAAGGAAACCAGAAACCTATTCAAGTGAAAATATATTTTGGTTCAGTTTACATAATTAGACATTTAATAGTTTAACTAATTCTTAACCTAGGTTTTGAATTTAGATTAATAATATTTAAATTAAATGCGTAAATTAATATTGAAGTAATTATTTTAGGTGGTAATTAGAGGTTTACGTTTGAACTCATTTTTGGTTACTACTTTGAGTATTTGCTTGTCATGTATCAGATATCTTCCTCTTTAGATAAGAACCCAAATTTTTGTGAACAGTTAATAATATAAAATTTTCTCTTTTGATACCCAGTAGAATTATTTTCTGCGTTGCTACGTTTCAAGAAAATTGAGTCAAAATAAAAATATAATGACCAAGGGCATTTTGGTCATTTTGACAAATATTATGCTCAATGACATTTTAGTCATTTTGACAAAAGTTATGCCCAGGGGCATTTTGATCATTTTGACCTAAAAGTTAAAAAGTGTTCAAAATCATAAATCGATCAAAGGTCTAGAATCAGCGCGAGAAAATGACTCAAAACGCCATCGAATTTTTGATTTGACCTAGTCCAGAGTTGACTTTTTGACCAAAGCGTCGTATAGAAAAACGGACAACGCCGTTGGATTCGCAGCGTGCCAAAATGTAGGAATAGAGTATAATATTGTATTTTTCAAATTTTGATTTTTTAAATTATTATTCAATTATTAAATTAATCAGCTCGCGAATTGAGTTAAAGTAGCAGCTTAAAATTTGAATTTCAGTCAATTGACCAGCTGGGACTCACACGCATAGATCCCCAAACTTTTTGTCTTTTTCCCATTTTTCCCTTTTTCTTTTTTCTTTTTCCCCCTTTCCTTTTCTGATCTTTTCATTTTGCCCCCAGCTTTTTCCTGCCGATCCTGAATGTGACGCCCCAGTCTCCGTACACCTGCTAAACTCATAGACCGGTCGTCAACTCATCTTTAGACTTCTATACTTACAATAAATTACAACTATTTCTTAATGAATTTGCAGCGGAATTTAATTAATATTACAATTTTCTAAAAATAAATACAATATGTAATCATTTCTTGTTTCTTCCTTTCAGCTCCTCTTCTTCGGGCTAGACAAATCCCCAGCGTCAATCTCGTTTCACTCTCTCTCTAGCTAGTTCTCGATCCGATCTTATCTAACTGCAATAAAATATTCAATAATAGTAAGGCTGAGCAATTAAGCTCAGCAAGTACATTTCAAAAATAAATGAGTGCAAGCATCATAACTTTATAAAGTTCTTCATTATTTAGAACACAAATAACATTTACCGTATCACAGTATTATGAAAAGTGAGTATGCATAACATTTTTCGTAACCATCATTTACCATCTAATTCCCCGCTTAGTTTTAACACACAGTACAAACCAAACGGGGACGGTCAGAGAATGTGCACATCTCAAAGCAGGGAATTATGTCCTGCTCCATAGGACTCGCTCCAATGGGATCCTGGAGAATTTACCGGCCTTACCACCATATGATTTGCAATACTCATCATTTTATTAAAAACAATTTAATGCTTGCATAACATTAAAAACTCGAGTCATTGTTCCATTTTTAGAAAAACATGTGCTTAAAGCACTTTTATGAACATTTAACATGCAACATAGAAATCGAAAGTGTACTTGCTTGTAACGCTTAACTTACTCCAGAATATGCCTTTGTCGGCTTTATGAGTTAGTCCACAATCTTTAAACAATGAAATAATTCCACATTAGTAATTTGGTCCCAACCTCATAAAATTTCTACTATCAAATTAATTCTTATTCTTGGGCCCAAACTACATCATTTCAATGCCTAGACATTCCGATGAACTTCCTTTAACGTTTGGCTTGCTCTACGTTTCAAAAAGTTACTGTTCAAACTGCTGATTAGTTTACGACCATACTCACGGCCGTAAGTAAGCCCATTATTCCCATTTTAATTCTATCACATTCTATACTTCATGATCTTCGCGTGAGCACAAGAATCACTCAATTCCTAGTTCGTATAAAAAATATATAGCTTTCCAAAGTTAGAACAATTTTAAGAAAATATGTTATGTTTTAACTTACAACAATGTACTTTGGGCATTTTACAAAACTATTAAATGACCTTCAAAAATGGTAAAAAATTCCACAAATACTCTAAACATTTCCAAATATTCTCAGAAATATTTTTGTGAATTTTCAATAAACACATTGTTTTACATATCCTCCCAAACTTAACTAAAAATTCAACTTCCTCTGTTTTACTTTCTCCGCACTGTCTGTACTTAAACAGACATAACTTATTCCTTATAATTCCTTTATTATCATACTATACGTTTTCAGAAACTATATTTCAGTAGATACGTTTTGACATAAAAATGATCAAATTCCGACTCCGTATGAAAACGTTATGACGTTTTGAATTTCAAGAATTTCTACAGAAAATTACTCTGGCAGTGCCTTGCAGCAGCCTACTTCAAGCATTTTTATAAAATAGTAGAAACTTTATTTTTGAATTATTCTTTTGGTAAAGTGCACAAATATTATCTCAATTTGTACACCAAAATTTTTATAATTTATTCTCATGTAGGCTATTTTATCCTCATTTGTAAATTTGGTCCAAAACCACACTTTTCCAGAAATTCGAGATGTTACTCTCCCTGTTTTCTAGCATTTTATAAAAATAGTAACCGACCTTATTTTCTACCTTCTGGAGATATGTTCCTTATCAAGTTAAATAACCTCACAAAATGTTTCGTATATAAATCACGTGTATAGTATTTTATAGAGATTTTTCATCACAGGTTGTTGATTTTAACTCCTCTGTTTCATCAGAAAATTAGCAGCTATTTCCAATAATTTATTAAAATACTAAATGAACTCCAAAAATTATGAAACTTGTTAGACATCATCTACACTTATTAAAGTACTTCAAATAATAGTTTCATGACCATTTGACAATCTAATTAAGTTTCGTGTAATTTATGAACAATAACATGTAGGTCACAATTTCCAGATTTTCAGCATACATAATCCTTCATTTGCAACAACCAATTACTCAAGCATGAATTCAACTTGTTCATCAACTAAGCTACTTTTATATACTCTTAATCATCATTATAAACACCCAATTCACCATAAAAATCATAAGCAAAGTTTGTAATTTTTACCTTTCTTGCAAAGTGATGATTATTCTTCAATGCATCTACCCCTTCATTGACTTCTTTTGCTTACAATTGCACTAAATCAGTCCCTCTTCCTCCTTATCCGTGAGCCTCCCTTGAATATTCATGGTTTACTTAATTGTGATTGTGTAGAGAAGGCTTGAATTTTGCCAACTTCCTCTTGGTTGCTCTCCTTCTCTCTCTATATCTCTCTACATTGACCTAAGAATGGAAAAAAATGTAGCTACTCCTCCTCTCAATTTGCTGAATTTTTCTTCTAAAAGAGTGAAAAAAAATCTTGCTTAGTGAAATGTCTATTTTGCCCTTGGATATTTTAGAAGGAACCACACAATTTTGACATCTCAATGGCATTTTAGTCATTTCACACATTTATTTGAAAATTACTATTTCTTCCCTCAAGGTTTGGTTGAAATAATTCCTAAGCCCTCTCTCCTTTCAAAATTTCAACCATATCCCCCTTTTGACTAAGTCTTTCACTTTAGCCCCACCTTAAATTCCCATAATTTGCCTTAGCCCATATTCAAGTTACTTTTAGTTCACTTCTTATTGAGAACTTACTTAGATAATTCAACTTGGGCCGGTTTCAAAAATATACTTTCACATTGCCTCAAAAATTAAGTAACTTTGGGTCTCCCTTTTTGTTTCTAAAATCCGGTCATTTTTTAAAATATGTTTGATCCATTTCTTCAATTTTTCTTTAATCCATACTTAATTTAACTTATCTCAACTTACGTTTCCTTTGAACCATATTTTCATCTAGTCCAAAAACCGAGTTAATTTGGCCATAGCTTTACTAAATACTTTTACTTCTTTGACTATTTTCTTCCATAATCTAAATTCACTTTAATCTAACTCATTCGTCCATTTACACTTTAACCGATCCATAACTCATTCAAATCTTATTCACCGTTCTTGGTTCGTTTCTTGCTTGAGGGTTTAACGTTACAAATCGTCTTTATATTGTACCCAAAGCAAACCCTAATGCCCACAGCAGCCGTAGCATCCAAAAGAGTAACCTTTAAAAAAAATTTCTTCTATGTTCTAAGTAAGAATCAAAGTTGAATTTTTTATTATTTTTAATTCAATTTGACGATTGTAATAGCTTCCTTGTGTCCTTGGGATCATGTTAAGCATTTAAAACACAATTTTTAGGTTAGTTTCGACCATTGTTCAAGTTGGATTACAGTCGGCCAAAAGCTTGAATTTTTAATCATGGATTCGATGTTCTTTTGGTCAATGGTCGATTCCATTGTGTTCCCCATCTCAAAATGAAAATTTTAGTTATTTTTAATTGATTTTTGGACTCAAATTCACCCGAAACCAAGCTTGGCCAGAAACGAGCCTGTCGGCCATGGCAGTCTCGCCGGTAGTGGAGAAGGTGTCACCTTCATTTCAAGCCTATTTATCGACGGGGTCGATGGATTCGGATGTTTTGCCAATCCTTTAAGCACAAATTCGGTCATTCCCATCGATTTCCATGCGTGTGTGTGTGCGTGATGGTGTGCCAACCTAGAAACCGGCCACTGCCGGGGAAGACGGCTGTTCCAGTGGCCGGAAAGGGGCAATAGCCGGCAACCCAAGGAGAGGGCAGTGGGTTGACCCATTGACCCAATGACTCGAGGACCCGATTTCAGTGTTATTTATTATTATTATTATTTGCATTATTATTATTATTTGCATTATTATTATTATTTACATTATTATTATTATTATTATTATTATTATTATTATTATTATTATTATTATTATTATTAT
>JAUMHB010039155.1:0-19162 GCA_032359685.1 Pittosporum tobira | reverse complement strand
TCTCTCTCTCTCTCTCTCTCTCTCTCTCTCTCTCTCTCTCTCTCTCTCTCTCTATATATATATATATATATAATTGCAAAAAATATCAATATCCTGACAAGTATTGGATGCTCAAAATATTTACACTGTATTGCTTCTAGACAAATGAACTTGTTGATTTAACTAGTAAGCTTCTCCGAAATTTAGCTTTATTGTGTTTAATTTCTAAGAGAATTCCTAAATCACAACTATAAGCATATATATACATCTACCTAGCGTACCACTCCTATGTTGCTTACCACATGCTCACTTTATCTGTCTGGGGAACATGTATGCCGTTTATATGACTACTTTTCTCTTTCAAACTTACTATAGTTGGGAGATCTGAAACTGGGAGAGCTCTTGGATACACCTCCGCCTGGTCTAGATGAGGCTATTGCAATTTCCAAGGCATGTTAAAGCTTTATTTGGTTACTAATTGTTTATCAGATGGTAGTTTAAGGTTCATATTGCATATTGTGTCTCCACCACGTGAAAAATTTTCTTGCTATGTCATTACTAATCATGCAGCTGATTCACAGGTTATGCAATTTGTTGAGTCACCAGAATATAGTATGTTTACACGGATCGTTTTTGATACAGCTCCTACGGTTAGTAAAAGTTCATAGAAATTAGACTTTTTTTGGCTTGTAACCATTTATTTATATATGCAATGTTTTTAATAGGGACATACACTTCGGCTTTTGTCCTTGCCTGACTTTCTGGATGCATCCATAGGCAAGATGATGAAGGTGTGTACTTTACTGCAATCTAATGTAAAGCATGAGTATAGAAGTGCAATATTGATCAGTTTTTGTTCTTGTAAATTATTTAGTCTCACTGACTTTTTGCCTACAATCTATAATTATTTCTCCCAGCTAAAGGAGAAGATAGCTTCAGCAACTTCAGCCATCAAATCTGTTTTCGGGAAAGAAGATGCACGGCAGGATGTGGTAGGGATCTCATTCCTCTGTAACATGTTATATGAAGAGTTTACAATACTAAAAAATCGCGCCTTTTTTTACTCTCTATAGACTACTGACAAGTTAGAGCAACTAAGGGAAAGGATGGTAAAAGTTCGAGAGCTTTTTCATGACACAGAGACGACAGAGTTTGTTATAGTGACGATCCCCACTGTAAACCTCCTATCTTTCTATTCATTGTTCGGAAGGAATTGATTTATCACAAAGTCCGGGAGATTTTTTCTTAAGATGCTGCATTATTTCCCTTCAAGCATGCAAATGTGGTTGTCTCTCATTTTTCAAAAGAACAAAATGCTCCAAATTTTTGAATTCAAAGAACCCAATAGATAGTCTTTATGTATTTGAAAATATAGTATTTTTAATGAGCCATATAAAAATAAATAAATTCATCATGCAGAATGTGCTAATTCGCCCGAGTTTTGTTTGATTCTATGTGTAGTTTTTCAGTAATCACTTTTGGCTATATGCCTATATGGTTTCTTCTGTAAGGTTATGGCGGTCAGCGAGTCTTCACGGTTGCTTGCATCCTTGAAGAAGGAAAAAGTTCCAGTACAAAGGCTTATAGTTAATCAGGTCTTACCTCCATCTGCAGCAGACTGCAAATTTTGTGCAACGAGAAGGAAGGTAACATTTGGATTACTTGGCTAAAATTTTCCGCTGCAGACCTACGAGTTTATTAGTCTTTATTCATCTTCGTATATGGTAGAATCCAATCTGGGTGATTATCCAATATACTGAAACTCCATAAAAAGTTTACTCTTTAGCTTAATAAGAGCCCCTTTGGACGAAGATACAACAGAAACATGTAAAGGACTTCAAGAGAACACTTCTTCCAGAGTATTCCAGTTAATTTATCTTACTGTCATGTTCTGTTTCCAACAAATAAAAAGTGATTTTAATCATTTTTGATAAATTTAAGTTTCTACGAAATTAATTTGAATTTAGTTTTGCATGCATTTTACAAATTAACTACCGTCTTCAAATTGTGTTACTCCTCAAGGGCCACTGAGTCTGTCTTTCATACTCTTGCAACACAGTTTTTAGTTTTCACATATTCGCAGTCGGTACAATTAACATATATAAACGATGCGATACGGAGAATAAAGAAGAAAATGGTCAGAAATAAACAATTAAAATGGTTTCTAATTGCCATCGACTTTCACTTGCAAAGCGGGACTGTAGCTAGTATGATTGCACTTTACTCGTAATAATTGCTATGCTTCTCAGTATCTTACGGTAGTGAAAATGTTAAGTGGGATGAATTCTACTACTTTCTTTGACAACTGACATTCTAAATTTTTTATTCATGCTCCATTTAAATGTTACAGGACCAGATACGTGCGCTTAATATGATTAGAAATAATCGAGAACTAGCAAGTTTGGCCTTAATCACGGCACCACTATTTGATGCAGAGATAAGGGGTGTTCCGGCCCTTAAATTCATGGGGGATATGATATGGAGATAAAGCCTTAACTTTTGGTGATTTACTTATCAAAATGTTGTCATGTTTTTGAGCTACGTAGATGTAGTTACCAAGTACATTACTACATGTTAGCCTTTTCAGATCCAGGAGAGATAAGTCAAAACGAAAAATGTTAACTATTGGGGTACGTTCCAGAATAATTCATGACCATATGTCAATGGTTTCCCTTTCCTAATGCATTTTATTACCTGCGGTTAGCAATTTTTTTGTTATTTTTCAAATCCAAATGCAGGTTGGTGTTTCGGATCCAAGTTTTTTTACTGAACATAATCCTATTATGTGTCCCAAGTTGATAATATGGTTATATTGATACGGCTATATTACCATAGACATCTACCACATCCGTCTCACAATGTTTGCAACAATTATTTTCAAATGTGACAAAAATTTTAAGACGCGTGAAATGTGAGTAATATTTGAAAAATATAACATGTGAATATATCAAAATATATAAATACAAATAAAAACATAACATTTATATATATTTTTGAAATTTTAACATCCGTGTTACATGTTTAAAAAAAAGTATTGCGAAAATTGTGAAACTGGTGGAGTAGAAAGACTATAACATACGGAATTTTGAACTTCTTGCACCTATCTCAGTCTAACTCTGGAATTCCTGATGAGCTCTTCTATCATCATTCTTCCCATTTTTACATACAAACCCATTCATAAACAAACTTCGTTCGACTTTTCAGGTAGACAGTAACATAAAGAATCAATAATGGGAAGTCCAAAATTCATGCATCTGAAAAATTTACATGCATTTACATTAGGGTTATAATGTTCAGTACAAGAAACTTTTCAGATACAATTTACAGGGGAATTAATACAATACAACACTGCCTCAATTAGAAGAGGTACCTTGATCGTATATACAGAGTTCTTGTGTAATTTTTCCGAAGAGGGGTAATCCTTGCAAGATCTTTCAACATTTTTGCCCAAATTCTTTTAAAGACATCGTATACTTCTGTGTTTGTACAATGTGAACCCAACACAAAACGATGTACTACGTTTATTTTTTCTGGAAGGTTACTAAACAGAAGAAGGCTATACCGCGACTAATTATGCCACAAAGAATCAGCTTTGCCATACAAGGGTACCAATGTAAAAGTTCATAGTGTGATTTGTAAAGCGCACCACACCTTGTAATCAGCCATACTCCAGAATACCTTAAACAAAAACAAGCAGAATTGAATCAGAGCATCAAATTTACATGAGGGATTTGATAAATACACTCTGAAATTACTATTTGGACTCCATTTTGCATTATAATGGTAAGTATTTTTAATGTAGGAACAATTTTGGCAAGTATTTCTAATGCATGGACAATTGACACCTATTTTTAATACAAGGATACTTTTCATTTGCTCGACTTTAAAAAATAAAATGAAGTGTAGATAGTAATTTCTGGAGTTTAGATATCATTTCCCCATATGAATTACCAATGTGTACGAGTTTTCCTTTAAAGATTATGAATGCTTATTAGAGTGAAGTCCAGGCTGAAAACTGAGACGAATTTTCATTTTCAACCTAGTATTAAGAAGCAGTGAGGGTAACATATAGATTTTGAGCGAGTATTAAAGGTTATGCATATAAACTAGGGGCAGGTAGATCAAACCTTTGCGCATTTGCTAGCACAAATGCCTCTATAGCCCATTGAGGGTAACATAGTCCTCTTATGTGTTCAAAAACACTTCCCTCATCTTCCTGTATTGCAATGAGAGTCAACACAACTGGAAGTAGCACGGACCACTGCAGCAAATGAAAGCAGCTCATAAATAAGGGATTTCCATCGCAAATAATTTTTTTTTTGGGATAAGTAAACTTTTTAATGAATTAGTTCAAAATGTGCACCAGTTGAGCTGAACCAGGATCGAGGTAGATGGCAAGTGCATAGGCGATACCGGTCACACAATACACCAAACAAACTAAAATGATGTAATTGTCCAAGAATGTAGATCTGGGGTTGTTGAAGAAATAGAACATGCTGAGATAAACACCAGGCTTTACAATTGTTCCGAAATGGTCCACTGTATCCTTTGAAAGAAAGTAAGCCAAACTGCTCATGCCAGAAGCACTTTCTCGCCAATAGTGTAACTTATCCAGAGAAAATGATCTTAATGCAGCAATTTTGCTGAGGAGAGCTGAAAGACATGAATTAATAAACATTTGGGCAGCTAAGAAAGAATAAATTCTAAAAACTTGTTGCAGGATGGCGAAGTGGCAATATATACAACTATAAAATTTATCACTTCAATTTATATTTCCTTGGGGACTACTATTACAGATCTTCTCTTTATTTTTGTTATGTGATTCCAGGTTTCAAAATTCACATGCATCATGAGAGAGACAAGGTTCAAACTTACAGACTGCAATGACCGTGTAAGTATAGCCCGTTGCTCCTAGGGTTTCATCACTCACTTTAGCTAGGGTTCCCAAGCAAATTCCAGCTATCAATAAAAGAAGGTAATCTACTGCCTGTAGCCTAGCTTCTCGCAGCTTCTGCTTACCAACCCTGTAAAAACAGTTAACATTACATAAATTGGATGCAAATTGTCAAACAAGAATGTAAACTCGAAAGTATAGGAACTTGAATGATACACTAGTCTATTTCTTTCCCTAGTTAGACTATGGCTGAATTTCCTGGTTCCCACTATAGTTTATTTTACTAGGTATTGTTGGAGATAAAATTTTAAAAAGAAATAATTTTTAAAGTGGGAAAGAAAATTATTAAAAATTTAATTTAATTTTAAAGAATTTTTCAAAAAATGATATTTTCAAGAATAAAAATTTTACAAAAAATGCTACTTAGTACTTATATACCAAAGACGATTAAAGAAATGCATCAAAATTTTCAAACTACTAGAATTCTCATATAAAATGAAAGTTGGAAGAGATTAGGATATATACTCCTACAACATTTGAACTAGAAAAAACTTTAAAAATTATTGTCTGGACTAAAATGTTAAATGGAAAAATATGATTAAAAAATGGACTGAGTTGAGCTCTTAATAAATAAGGGATAAATTATATAAAAATTATAATTTAGGGGGGACTAAAATTAAACTAGATCCAAAATACTCAATTTTTCGTGATGCAAAGCGTCGATCCAAAAGTCATCCATTTAGTGAGCGGGTTGGGCTAGATTAGTTTTTGCTAGGTACCTATGATAGTTCTTTGGAGACAAATCTAAATTTGTTTTCTAGCATTTTTCGGTTTTCATTAATTACAAATATCCATTGGAAAAAAGGACATTAATTAACATTAAAGGCTAAATATTAGCTAAACGAAAATTAATTGTATCATTAAACTGTAAAATATCCACGCACTACGTAAAATCATGTAATACCTATTTTTAAAAATGCTATGAAAATGAATCTATACGTATAGCCTACAGACAATAAGGATTTTGTTATGAATTCTAATCCAAATTATAAAAAAATGTCATAATTGTTATGTCATAATTATATTGGTCGAAATACAACAAATTCTTATACACAGGTGACTACGGTACAAGGAAGCAAAGGAGCCATGAACACTGGGGATGGAGAAGCTAATTATGCCAACAACTCAGTTATTCAGGTTGCTCACAATCTCTCACACACGCCCACAGAGGATCTCCCACACAGGCCAGAGAATGAAAGTTTGCTAATCTGTGTACTCCCGCCTCCGACCAAAATTGAGAATTTCATTTGATTTTTTTCAACTATCATAGTACATATTTAATTTTTCTACCATAGTTTATATGAAAATATAAACAATAAATATAATATAATAGAAAACCATATATTGAAACAATATAAGAAGATAATTATATTACTATGACTTAAGAATTAGGAAAATACATAGAGCCTTATATAAGCGTACTAACTTATGAACCAAGTTGAGTTAACTATGGGCCAAGTAATGTAAGAACCTAATAATTTTAATATTTTATGAAATTTATTTATCTTAAACAGTATAGTATTATTAGAGATAAAATAAACTATAGGGTTAGTATACCTATAGTTTCTTTCCCTGGGTATTGTTGGAGATAAAATTTTAGAAAGTTTTGGTTTTAAGAAATTTGAATAGAACAGGTTCACTATCACTCTCCAGATTACAACATTTAAAACTTATTAGCAGGAAAAGAAATTAAGAGTGAGTGTGTGTGTGTATGTGTGTGTATGTGTGTGTATATAATCTCATATAGAGCAGTAGATATTGGTAAAATTATATAACCAACAAGAAGAAGCGTTCATTACCTTCCAAGGAAATATCTGTATTGCTTAGATATTCCGGGAGTATCACGGTGGGATAAGTCAGATGACCTTAAGAAATTATGTTGTATAATATCCTTCCTGATGGCTAGATTAGCACTAATATCCTGCCATAGTTCCCCAAGAAAAGATTTCCCTTCAGACCCCGGAGCAGCAGGATTATTTTCATGAACTGAATTATTTCCTACAGAAGATGTTCCTAGTCCTCCGGTAGAAGTACCTAGCATGTCTGGTGGTACAGCGTATCCATTATGAAGCATCCATCTAAGAGGAAGTTCTGTGAAGTTCAGATTTGCACTTGCAGGAGGTTTAACTATTCCTTCTAAAATGTCTATGAAGTGATCCGGAGGATTAACACGCTCAGGGACGATGATCCCAAGCCCTGCAAAGTATTCCTCTACTTTCTTCACAGGTCCATGATATGCAGTAAGCCCACCCTTTGCTAAAAGTATCAAATCATCAAACATCTGGTATAAGGTGTAGCTGAAAAAAGAAAAATAGCATATTATTTAGTAAAATCATGAAAGTGGAACAATGCTAGCCACTAAAATATGCCTCAAATTTCTAGCTTGTGCTTTTATATCTTCACAAGTAAACAGAGGTGGTTCCACGGTGATAGGAATGCTTTGGATGTAATGCATATTCTTACAGAGCTTTTTATTGTAGTTAAAAGTTTTGAGGTACCAATTTTATACGTTCTAATTATGAAATATGTCTTAAGTTCTTGAGTTATATTTCATTTGTATTTAAATGTAATAGTTACCTTGGTTGGTGCACCACCATGCAAATATTTACACCTTCGAGAGCTTCACGGCGAAGTGCTTTAAGTAGTAAATTAGAAGAAGAACTGTCCAAACCAGAAGTAGGTTCATCTAAGATCAACAGAGAAGGCTCCATTACCATTTCCAGCCCGACATTAACTCGCTTCCTTTGTCCCCCAGAGATTCCTCTTTTCTCCACTGTCCCAACAAGGGAATCCCTCACATTCTGCAGCCCCAATGACTCGATGACTCTCTCAACCACTAGAACCTTTTCCGCTTTTGGCAGATCGGCAGGTAATCTACAAATTAAAATGTCAAATGAAGTGCTAAATGCAAGAAAAGTGAAACAGAGGGACCCACAACTGGCCTGCATAATTGAAATACATGCATGTGTCGTACCTGCACCTTGCACTAAACCAAAGATTTTCCTCCACTGACAAGTTACCATGCACTACATCATCTTGGGGCACAAATCCAATAATTCTCTTGTACGAGTTCATCGATTCTTGCTTCCCATTAATAAGAATCGAACCAGTCATCATGCAGCCAGTTGCTTTTCCAGCCAAAGCAGAAAGAAATGTTGTTTTCCCAGCCCCAGATGGGCCCATGACAGCAGAGACTCGACCAGGCACAAGTTTACCCGTTACACATCTCATAAGTTGCTTATGTTTCCCTTTCAGAGTAAGTGTTAGATCTTTAAAAGCGACTTCAATAGGAGGTCTACTTATGACGTCAGTATCAGTAGCCATTGAAATCACCCCGGAAAAGGTTAAATTCTGGTTCTGCTCTTGCAGGGCTTTTTCCTTTTCTATCTGACCATATGCGTACTTGAAAATTTGGCTGCGTGTGTGCAAATTCTTACCCTTCGGCATATTCTTCTTCAAATTTTTATCTCCTATCTCAACATTGAAGCCTTCATGACTATTCGGATCCTCTTCAAGTTCACGCATCATTGCTGTAAGGTTGCTTTGTTCCTTTTTCTTTCCTTTTGGTGCAGGTGGTAGGGAAACTTTATCCAGCTTTGTGGTCTTTTTCCGAGAAAATGTTCGTGACAACTGGTTCTGGAGTCCAGACGCATGCTTTCTGGCAACATCTTTTGCAGATTTCCATTTTTGTTGCGCCTGTGCTGTTTCCCTTGCACTTCTTGCAGCAGCTTCCCTGGATTTTGCTTGTTTCTTCTCTCTATCATGGAGAACTTGATCGGAGCAGTTGTATATAATGAGAAGTATAAGTGTCAACCCAACCTACATTACCAATTAAAAAGGTCAATTGCACGCAGGCAATATTTTATTGGTGTTTAAGAAATCCCATTCTCGTATGAACTCGATAGGAATGCTTTTCATAAGATTGTTAATTTTATAATAATTTTTTTCTTTTAATTTTGTAGATAGACAAGTTAATTTATAATGGAGATGGTTCGTCCATAGGTACATATCGTAATTTGAACTGCCTCATCTATATGATTATAGAGAGTCATATGTTCACTTACCGAAAACAATATGCCATACGCTGTAATATTCTGATTTGCGGTTTGTGGTTCACAAGTTGCCAGCTGAAAGCAATCTGAAAAGTCATCCATAGTTAAATTTTTGTCTTCCCTCGTAATTTGAAGATCTAATTCTGATCAAAAGCATGGCAACATAGAATTGCTGACACACCTTTGGTGAGATTAACGTGCCTACATCAACAGGACACAGAATATGATATCCATCACATAATAACATGCTTACATTGTTTTTGCTGGAGCCGAAGCCCAACTCTATCTAATTTGATTCAACGTCATTCATAAATATTAAGCAACCAAATTCTTATTTCATTTGAATTCACCCTTATCCTTCATCCTCGTGGATTTCGTATTCATTTACATCAACAAAAGAAACAACAATTGCATAGATGTTCGGAAGTCTATGGACAAAAGCATCTTGCCACAAGCCTTTCTAACTATAGTTCCCAGCTTCTAAGTGATAGCTCAATGATGCGCACAGGCTTCAGCAGATTTTCAGGATCTATTGGACTTCCAAACAATACATTAGGCTGGATTCAAGAATTCATTTAGGCGTATTCAAGAACTCTTGCTTTTAGTGGATTCTAGGGTGGTTCCTTTTGGATTCTATGGGATCAACTCTTCTGCACTTCTCTCAGTTTCACACAATAACTATTTTGCCCTAGTCAGTTAATTCACTGTAAATATTTTAATTATGGAAGAATTGGACTTTTGGTAATGCAATACGCAATAGACTCACAAAAGGATAGAAAGTTACCTTCTTGAGTTGTAGAACCAGTCCTGCAGTAATGTCTGCAATAGAATATACAGAGAGAAGTCAAAGTAAATAAAGCAGCAAGCAGCAAAGAATTTGAACATAAAAACTAGAGCTATATTTATGGCCTACTAGACAAAAGTCTTAATAGTATTGGATAATAATAGATACCCTCTAGTGCAAGACTCTTTCTCTGTAGTACTGGGACAATAATATCCTGCTGAACAGAATACCTCACTAGTAGTCAAAACATCTCCCCAGGTATCTGCTCCTCCACAAGTATGGTTTGGCTGCCCTGGAGGAAGCTGATAGCGATAGCTGCAATTATTATTATTATTACTTTTTCGTGTGCATGTTAATAGTTGTGTAAGCAAAAGCACATGAAATCATAAGAAAACGTAAACAAATAATTTCTGGGAAAAAATCAAACTTACGGATCACATACACCTGTAGTTTTGTTGAGTTCTGCAAGAGGGCAATAAGCTCCTAGCGGGCAAGCTTCAAACATACAATAAAATGAAACCACATAAACATAATTAGAACTTTGGATTGCCAAGATATATGCAAAGAAGCCGTTACAAGAAAAAGATGAAAGTAAACTTAAGTGTATTTACTTATAGTTATAGGCTAGTATCCTATCCTCCCTAAACATTTCACTCAAGCTCTCGGCTCTTTTAACAGAGTCTCCCTAATCTAAGTTGTCTGGTATAACTAATCATACACATGGATACCTATTTCTGGTTTTATCATTGCCTGTATTCACCCATTAATGCAGTTATATTTAATCCAGATTCAAATATGTAGATACTTCTATAAGTTTTAACTTCTGTCTTTCCTTTCCCTTTTAAGGGGAGAAATTATATTACAGGGACCACTCTGGAGTCAATTTTTCATGCCTAAATCATCATATATTGGATTACTTCAACACATCTGTAAGTGAAAATCTTCTCATAATTTTTCATTAAAGTTCATTTATTAAATTAATACCATACAAGAAATCAAATGGCAACATTAGGTTTTATCAGCTATAGGAATAATAGGTACATAACTAAAAACACCTAACATGTAATAAAAATAAATAACATACTAGCATTATAGCATTTTGTGGGATGGTCATATAAATGAAGCCCCACATACCATGTGAGATAATTAAAACTCATGATATAGTAGACTGGAGGTATTATATTTACAGCATCAGTAGTTCTTACAGTTTCACTTTCAAAGTACTTACGAATCATGCAGGTAAGGCCATGCGGGCAGAAAAATCCCTCACAACAAGGTGCACAGTCAAGAGTTCTAACAGGAAAGTCCTTTCTATTTTTCAGATCGACTGTCTTGTTTTTTCCAACACTGCAAGCCCATCCTGGCTCACATCCTGTAACCCATGATGTTAAATTACAGTTCTTATTAGGTCTCACGTAGTTTTCACCATTTGAAGCACCCTCAAATAAATTACGGGCATAGAACTCTATTTCTGCTGCTGTGCAAAAGCGCTGTGGAAGATCTATTAATCACAAGATAATTATCAGGGTAATTTAAACAAACTATGAATATACAGAATCAGCTGTCCAATTAAGATCTTGTGGCATATAGACAGATATTCAACTGAAAGATAAGCCACTAACTATCAAGTCTAGCTAAAGATATTAATTTAGGTGGATTTGCAATCATCAGACATATAGAAACTTCCATATCTTTGTAAAGGTGTTAAGTTTGGTGAAATTTTCTTATATCATTATCTGATGACAGACAAGAAACCAGCGGGATCCCAACCTCATAGAACTCAGAAATGATGACCTGAATTCGATATCCAAGACTATTTGGCACATTAACATTGTTGTAGATGTAGCTTGAAGCCCCATGTTTTCATGATCGTATTGTATTCCAAGCACAGTTCATGGGATACTGTCAAGATGGTATGATTAATCCACCGAATGCTTTTAACCGAGGCATTTTTTTTTCCTTATGTCACTATGAAGGTATCTGTGTCGAGATTCAAAGTCCTGCGGTGTGAATCTAAGCCTGTAAGACTCATTATATTAACCCTGAGGTGCTATTTTACTCAATTTCCAATTGGTTTTGAGTTGAATTCTTTAACATGTTGTCAAAGCTGATAATTTCTCTGATTAGGAATTATGGCTTATGAAATAAACAGCTTAATCTAGGTATTTTTGTTTTAATTGAACTATGTTTCTCATAGTAAGTACGGAGGCCCATGTAGTTTAGCCATAGTTGTCAAATTGTGAATCGTATCGTGTATTCAAATTCTCGAATCGATAATCGTATATCGTTTTGTGAATCATATCATAAGATACAAACACAAAGGCACGACACATTGTTGCACATATAAACATTTAAAAAAAAATCACTTTATTGGATAACAAACCATAAAAATATAAGACTCATAATGAAATTAAGTCCAAAATTAAAATGTGGAGAGAAAAAGTCACTCAAGATACTTATAAAGTGTCTTTATGCTTATTACACAAAACTACTGAACTCCTCTACTACTTAAAAAAAAAGAGCTATAATATTTTTGAAGTCTTATAAGGGCCTAGTAACTTAAAAATATATTTTACCGTAATGTAACTTGTATTGTATTGTAAGATAAGTATCGCATATTGAAAGACACATAATATGAATCGTAAGATACAATGCAATTTAATATATGCCTTGCGATACGTATCGAATTGATCATATAGCGTATTAAATCGTAAGATAGGTATGATATATTGTAAGATTTTGACAACTATGAGTGTAGTCAACAACTTTTTGGCAGAGCCAAGTGACGGCTGGCACCAACGTTTGCAGTAAGGGTGCAAATGAACAGAGTTGTTCATGAACAAATACAACTCGGCTTGTTTAAAAACTCATTCAAGGTCGTTTGTTTAGTTAAATGAGTCGAGCTTAAAAAAAAGTCTGTTTAACTTAACAAGCCAAACTCTATCATGACAAGCTTTGCTCGTTAAAGCCCGCGAACATTGAATACGTGTGTCAGCTTGTTTGCACTTTTAGTAGGGCTTTTCCAATCGAATCAAATTGTTCACAACCAACTTGGGATCGGCTCATTCGAACTCATTTATTTAGCTAAATGAGCTAAGCTAGAGCCAAAAGAACCCATTTAGCTCAACGACCCGGGCTTGAACATGACAAGCTCAAGTCATTAAAGCTAGCGAACTCGGTTGGGCTCATTTGCACTCCTAGGTTACAGTCAAGAGAGGGAACTTATCATCCTAAGTACTGGCATGTGCCAAGTGACAAGTCCAGTGATTTTGATCCTCTGATTCTATAAGTTTAAACAATATTCAAACCAAGTATTCAAATTATCTAGAGCTACATCATTGCAATAATCCTATAATTTAGGCTTTAATTACAAAAATCAGAGCTCCTAGTATATAAATATCCATCATCTTGCCTTGTAACAACTGGATTAAAAAAAATAAATTAAATTTGTGAATTTGTACAAGTTGGGGATCAGTTCATACCTTTTGTTTTTTTCATGCAAGCACTCAAGAACTGGCCATGCTCTGAGAAATCGAACGCCTTCTGCCACTCAGAATCCCTGCAAATCATTCAAACATATCACATCTGTTGATCCAATTCACTTACGAAAATATTTACCGTAACATAATCCAATTCACTGACCAGAATTGATTAAATAGACTCTTATTTTGGGACAAATGGATTATATATAATATACCCCACCCGTACAAAAATATAAGAATATAGCTAAAATGATAAATATTAAGATGAACATTAATTTATTTGAGTCAAAGACAACCTCAACTTAGTATTTATAGAATATATAATTTATATTCATTTTTAACAAACATTACTTATAAAATTTATAAAATGAAAAAGTAAAATAAGTGTTAATAATCGCACATAAAAATTATATAATGAGAGATGATAAGTCATAGAGAGGTTTTTATACTAGGGAGAGATAATGCAGACGAAGTGCAAAAATAATTGAATTTAGAATAAACGTATATTCCAAAATTTATTTAGCTCTTCTAATTGAAATATTATTTATTCTGAAAATGAATCATTATTTTGGGACAAAAAGATGTTATATACTGTATACAAATTCAGAGGTGAAGCCAGAGTTCAACAAATGGGCGATCCTCAATTTCTCGACGACTAAAAGATTTTATTTATTTTTTAATTGAACATGAAAGAGAAAAAAAAAAAGAAAAAAGAAAGAAGAAAGGCGATTCAAATGCTCTAACTGCATTTAGCAAGCATGCACTTACACGTCCTTGATGCAAAACTCGACGAGTTTGATAACTTCGGGGCCAAATAATGACGTAAAATTACTGAAGCGTTTAAACACGGTCTGCGCTATGAGTTCCTCGGCCGGACTCATGGGCGTATTAGAGACCGTCGACTTCGCAGCCGCCGCAGCAACCGATGAATTCAATGCAATGACGGCCACGAGGACCGTAATACGGACAAATTTAAGCCGGTTATCTTCATATTTCTCCCTGCTCATTTCCAAATTTGCAAATGCAGTAACGTAACAGCTAGAAAAAAAATGATTGAAGAACGTTAGGGTTTGGATGGAAGGGAGAGAGGTAAGTGTTTTTCCTCCGAGAAAAGAAATGGCGGGGAGGTGAAGTAGGGGGAGGGAGAGGGAACTTATTGATTGCCCAACTATAAACAGGTGAATCGAGTTGGGGCATTTGGAACGGCCGATTATAAATTTATCTAATAACGATTTTTTAGTAGTTTTTTTAGTAATTCAATAGCATATATCATAAGAAAATTGAATAAGTTAGGAATTTTACTAATTTAAAAAAAAAATTAATGATGTAGAACCTTTTTGTTTATAATCAAGAAATTAATAAATTTATGTCACTAAAATTACAATATAAATATAATAAAATTTTAATACATAAGATGAAAAAGTTTCACTTCATGAAACTACTTGAAAAATTAATAGACTCCCACATTTGTTTTTCAAGTTCTTATGATTTATACGGTTTGATTATCAAAAAATATAAAAAAGTCATTATTAGATGAATCTATGACCAAAATGAGCTATAACATGCCACATATTCTATTTTGTTTTCTAATAAAACTATGGATTATTTGGATGTTACTTGTATGTACTCTCTTCGTTCAACTTTTATTTTTCTTAAAAATTTTAATCATTTATTGAAAAAAGTAAAATATATAATTATCTATAATATATATCAATAGCGTAACTCTAGTTCACTATTTTCTCCTATGTTAATAAATAAATAATAAATATAATAACATTAATATTTTAATAATGTCCAACATAGATTCTGAAACAACATAATTACGATCATGTTATAATTCATATTCTCATCATCTATTACAATTCATATTTATCAAAATTTAAGCATTGTAATTTATATTATCGTTTCTTATTAAAATTATCTTATTTTTATTTGTTTAGTTTCTTAAATTTTAAAGTCATAACTATCAAATTACTTTTCTTTTAAAAAAGTCTATCGTTTTTAGTTAAAGATTAGTAAAATAAAATTTAAATAATCTATATTACTATCTATATTATATTTTAATATCAAACATATTACAATTTTTAGTATCTCCTGTTAATATCAATTTATTTTTATTTGTTTAAGTTCTTAAATTTTAGTCATATTTATCAAATTATTTTTTTCCCTAAAAGTCTATAATTAGCTATAGGTAGTAAAATAAAATAAAATCTAAATTAAGTAATCTATACAACTATCTATATTGTCTCATCTCTCTATATTTTTCTACCTATAGTCTTTGTTAGATTGACTCATTTGTATAACTAATCTCATCTCTCTATATTTTTCTGCTTATCTCTATTTGTAAGCTTCTTTGTTGGAATCTCTTTAATATCTTCAACTTCGTTTTGCTATATCCGTTGACTCGTCTGAAAACTAGGTTACACCTGTTTTTTTTTTTTTTTTTTTTTTTGAAGTATTGTTATTCTATTTAGAATGGCACTCATTTATATAACCAAAGCAAATTATGCATAGTAGAAATAAATATGATAACTTATTATAACAGATATAAGCAAAGTCATATGGTTAACATCACTTTTTGAATTGAATAATATTTCAATTTTACCCTAATTTTAACATAATTAAAAATATATTTCTTTGTTTTAGAGAAAATAAAATAGTCCTATCTATCTATCTATACTATATATTAATAGTGCAACTCTAGTACTGTTGTTTCTTTATATTTTATTTTCCATTAAATACAACACAATAATAATTAATAATAAATATTATAATAAATAATAATCAACCAATCAACACAATTATAATAAGTTATTATTAAAATTGTTATCCTAACATGAATTATGAAAATTGTTAATTCCATTATGGACTCTGAATAAAAATTGTTATTCCAACATGACTCTGAATAATAAAATTAATATTCCAACATTGAATCTTTATATAAAAAACTATCTTCTTACTAACTCGGAAGTTTCGATTGATCTACTTGCTCTAATGTATCAGAACTCAGAAGATGTGTGACCACTGAGTAATAAGTTATACTCAGTGCTTTCTGAGTAATAATTAAGCAATACCAAAGCTCACGTTGTTATTACAACGTATTTCTCCCAACTTGTTTCTTAACTACTAAACCTTCCCAGATGGATGAGAGTAGAAGTGTTAATCCTGAAAATAGTCTTTTTAGATAAGCGGCGAAAATAAAAATCTTAATATCAGATTAAGGTTAGTATTTCTTTGAAATTGTATTAAAACATTAATAGCATTCGTGATTTTATACTTCCATTTTGATTTTAATGGGTGATAGAGATCGTCTCAAATTAGGGTTAAGGTTTTTATCTTAACTCTAATCAGGGCAAACGTGGCATTCCAAGTGACAACTTATACTATCCGCCACTCTCAAGACTTGGCGACTCGCCTCGTCTAAAGAAAGACTGAGCTCGACCCTCGGCCCCGGGAAGGAGCTGGCACCCATCTCTGTCCTATCAAAGACTTTCAAACTATGGGTCTTAGGACCATGTCTTCCTAGCTAGCGGGCTCAATCCATCCCAACGGTTAGGCCTAACTCAGTCTAGTTCGGGTCCACCGCCCAAAGACCATAAAACAAGTTCGAAGATGGTGTTCAATCAGCCGCCTGAACCCGACATCCCTGTCGACTCAAGTAAGGCGTACCATGCCTACTTTATCGGACTGCGGGTCAAGGCTAAGTCTACAAATACCGCCTCATTTGCACAAATGAGGGGATCCTGCTCTCAACACAAAAAGGGGCCAAACCTCAGCAAAAATACACACTCAAACATAAGGTAAACCTCATCATCTTTATCTTAATACATAGATTATACCTTAATCTCACCACTAACTTAAGCATCAGAGAGGGGGACAAAGAAACAAACCCCTCATGTTGTTTGTGTTTTAGGTGAACCTATTCTTTCCAACGTGTGCCCAGCTGGAAGTAAAGTTTGGACTTGGTCAACGGTCGGGTTGGTCCCAACAATTGGCGCTAAAAGGAGGGCCATCTCCGTCCTACACGAACGATCTCTATACTAAACTTTTTTAGCACACATGTTTGCCTACCAGAGTAGCGCAAACCCCGCACCGGGTATGCAGGGCATCGGAAGAACACATGCGATGATTCCTGGACCCCTAGACAGGCGGTTTGACGATGTCCAAAACAACTTCGGGGAAAACACCCATGAGGCAACCGCGACCAGCTCCCAAGATTGCATTCGGGCGCAAAGGAGACGTGAGTAAAAACGATTGAGTGAAGTCGAGGGCATTAAGATGCTCTAGATCTTCTCAAGTCCCACGAAAGCGAGAGCCTGGCAAAATTGCTCCAAGACCAACACAACATTACTATTGAAATCGAGAAGCTGAAAGGCAAACGCGTCATGGAGGATGACTACTCTCTTCAGACTGGCAGCTGACGTGAGCGCCCCAGCTCTCCCACACACCACTACTCTCGGACAGTTGAGTCTCGATACCGGTCGCCACAACGCTCACACCGGAACACGCAGGCCCACTCGCGGTTGCCGGAACGGCCCGAGCGGAGAGAACTGGAGGAGTACAAAAAGAAGATCGATTCTTTAAAAAAAAAATATTGGCCGATCGGGGGCTAATGCCAAAACAGCGGGTGTCAACCTATCCCTTCACCCGGAAAATTGAAGAAAAGGCGAAGAGAGTTCACCTCAGACTCCCCCCTAACCTACCCATATATGACGACCTCACAGACCCGTTTGACCACATAACTAACTACGAGACCAAAATGAAAGTCTATGGGCACAGGTCTCCCACCCTCTACACAATGTTCATCACCACTTTAACGGGGGCAGTGGTGTAATTCATCAAGGACCTGCCACATAGGACTGTCGGCAACTTCGAGGAGTTAAAAGAAAAATTTCAAGAACAATTCAGCGGCAATGCCTATGAGTCGTTATGCACACCGGCCCTCGCAGGAGTTATTCAACGCGACAATGAACCGCTCAAAGAGTTCATTGCTCACTTCAAGAGCACCATAGCCCAGGTCTCCCAGCTAGGTCGAAAGCAGGCCGAGATATTCTTGCAAGTCGGGCTCCACATGCAAAGATCTTGCACCCTCCTTGCCGACCTGATCAACTCACCCTCATCCTACATTTATGACATCCTATGCCAGGCGGATGTGCACATCAGGATCGAAATCGAGCTTGGTGACTACAATTTGTACCATGTAGCTCACACCAACTCAAAGCCAGCCGAGGAGCCATAGCCCAAGCCGAGTTGGGAACGCTACAAAAGGAGCGAGCCCAGCTCTCCCCAAGCATCCAAACGGCCTAGGAGGATCCAGGCCAAGGAATACACCCTATTTAATATGGCTCGTCCCACCAACTTGGCGGCCATCCGGAATGAAGCCTGGTTTCGAACACCCAAGAAGATGACCGCCCTAGAAAACGAACAGGACATGTCAAGGTACTGTGAATTCCACGAGGATCATGACCACACCACCGACGAGTGCTACTCCATCATGGACTACCTTTAGCAAAGAGTGGAGGAGGGCCAAATACCACACTTCGTGGCAGCCCTTTAAATCCTAGCCCAGATTATAGCCCCGCCCCCAGGTCCCACAATCCACGTGATTTATGGCGACTTCAGTGTAGGCGGGCCATCCAACAGTACACGCGAACAAGATGACTGCGACTTGAGCTCTTCAGCAAAACCTACAGCCAGCCGATCGCTGAGCCTGCTCACAACATAAGAGGTTTAGCTCACTCTTGGGTGGTTGGACCGAAAAATAATAATCGGTCTTGGGATACTCATAAATCTTGGACTTGTCCTCCTTAACTCTGTCAAGGAATGCGCCGACACCTTCGCTTGAACTCCCGATGAAATGTCAGGGATTGACGAACATTGCAGTTCATAAGTTGTGTCGATCCCCGACATA
>JAUMHB010039144.1:0-19163 GCA_032359685.1 Pittosporum tobira | reverse complement strand
GATACATATACTTTAGTTGTGCAAAGTTTGCTTATGTATGATTGAGTATTGATTTCTTAATTGCAGATTATTAGTCTTAGATAATTTTCTTCACCAACTTTGTAGATTCATAATTGTTCGGTGGATTTCAATGTTAAAAATTCAAGAGACAAATTTCCTTACAAATTATTTTTCATGATTAGTTTGCTTGGGGACAAACAAAAGTTTAAGCTTGAGAGAATTTGATTAGTGCTTTTTATATATATATTTTCTTATGTTTATTCTCTTGATTTATTATAAAAACGTATGGATTAGACTTATATATTTTTGTTTGGGCTAACAAATTATCAATCCAAGAGATTAACTATGTTTTATTGTTATTGGGCTTATAATGCAGAGAATTGGACTTGAAAAGACCTATTTCGGAGAAATATTGCTCTTTGACCTAATCCTGGATGAACAAGGATTGCCTGGAATCGAAGCAGAAGCAAAAACCAAAGTCATGAGGGCCTTATGGTCTGGCTTACGACCATAAGCCAGCCCGTAAGGCAGCTTACGGCCGTAAGGAAGGCCGTGCAACTTATCGCGAAATCTGTTGACTTTTCCGAAAAGTTTTGACATACGTGTTTTTAGGCTTTTCTAAAGAGTTAGACTTTAACTGAAAGACAGAAAACCTAATTTTAGTCAAATTATGATTAATTCCAAGGTTGAAAGCTATAAATACCACCTCCTAGCTCAGATTTCGAGAGATCTGCACTTCAACGAATCGAAGAACGCAAAGAAAAGCTCAAGGAGGCAGAGACCGGAAGGCTGTCCAAGATATATTCCTGCTGACTTCTCTATGGGTTTTTCATTTTTTTTTCTTTATTTTCTATAATTTAAATATGTTCTAAACACTCTTGTACTAAGACTAGATGGATCTTGCCATGAGTAATTAAAGTTATCATTTTTATCATGCGTTTTATGGATCTGTTTGTTGTGAGATATGTCTTATCAGTTTAATGCTTCTAAATACTTAGATACTATTTAGATGATCTTTTGTCATGTAATTGAAGGATCGAGAGGTGAAGATTAATGAGTGCAAATTGAGGCATAACCATAGGTGAAACTTTGCTAGAGATAGTTCAATGTGACTTGTGCGGTTTCGGTAGTAATTATATTTAGGTTAATGAATTCAAAGATTTTCAAAGAACTTAATGCTTTTCAAATTATTTAAATCTCGCATGAAGACTGTGGGACTGGTAAGTTGAATTATGGATGTTACACCTAGAGATATGATATCTATCTAAAATTTGGAAATTTTACTGTCATAACAGATTAGATACATAATTTGCATGGTAAATCGATTGGCTTTAATTATGAAGGGTAAATGAAATCAAAATCTTAGTACTTCTTTCTTTATTTATTTAAGCCAAAATTTACTTTTTGCTCTTTAATTATTTAATTAGTTATTTAGTTTAAAACCAAAACTTTAATCATCTGTTAGATAAGAAAAAGAAATTCTTAGTTGGTACATAGTTGTAATATTAGTCCTTGTGCGATCGATAATCTTATATACTATAACTTGACTAGTGTACACTTGCACTGTTCATCCGACCAATCAACTTATTGGTTGGCTTCTCATCAAAATGAAAAGTTCAGTAAAGGGTGACCAACACAATAATCAAAGGGTGGAGTGTGCACCGGCTCAGGTTTGGAAGCCAAAGGTTCCTCCTAAAATTCATTTCCTTTTTGGGAATCATTTCAGGATGATTGTCCTTTGAATCATAAGTGGGCTAAATTTAATAATGGGGCATCGACCATTTGTGTGTCTTGTAATTAATATTGAGGAGGTAATTGTTGATCATCTATTTTTTAGATATCCGTATTTCAGATTTTTAGATGGCCACTTGTGTGTCGGGAAATCACAAGATTTCTGATTGGTTTTTAATGGCCTTATATATAGGGGCTAGTGATGATCACAATAAAGGATGGAGATGAGTGTTTTGGGTAGCAATTACTTGGTTATTTTCAGAATTTATATAGTCATGGATGCATGAAGGAATTACAACAATAGCAAGTTGATTTTTCATTCTACCTAATGGCTAGCTGTTAGGGTCCTAAGACCTAACTTCATGCCATGGCACACTAGTGTGCCAAAGAGTGCCATGGCATGGCCAAGTGGGCTTGGTGAAGCACACTGAAAAACAAAGGAAAGAATAGTTGGCACAAGTAAATTTGTCATTGGATGAAGGTAGCCTCTGTTCAGCCGATGGCAGCTACTGTTGGGCTGACGGCAGCTAATGACAGCCACTATCGGGCTGATGGCAGCCAATGGCAGCCAATTCGAGTATGACTACTCAGACATGCTGGATGTCTGGTCCTGGCACTTTGGAATTTCTGTTAAGCACTACTATAGGGAGGGGGTTGTCCTCGAAGTTGGGCATGCTAGACCAAGTCATGGTAAGGGCTTGGCATGGCAAGGGCAGGCCTTGGGCACCACTTGGGCCAAGTGGTGGGACTTAATGTTGTTGATGGTGCATTACTCTCCCAAAGATGGAAAGCGGTGGCTTAAACAGAAACGGAGCGTGCCGTGGACTAGGTGCTGCATGCCAAGGTTGAAGGACCTTGGCTCCCCAAATCATAGAATGGTTTAGGGCATAAACAAAGATGTCTAGGCACAAGGCTAGACATGTCCAAGTGTTAGAATGGCTTATGGCTTAGTCCTATGTGTGAAGAAAAAAGTGGGGCTTCGTCTTGGCACAAAAGAGCTCAAGACAAAGGCTTAGCACGGTATAAACCGGCAAGCAAATGAGGAACTCGTTTAGCTAAAGAAAATGAAAACCAAGGTGGCCTGAAGGATTAATGGGAAAAGACTAAAACGATGGCTAGTGACGCGTGACTAAAGTAATGAAGGCTAGTCTATGACGGTTCTAACAAATAACACGTTGGCTAACGGTTGCAACCATTGTTGCACAAAAGAATGGCTAAAGCTGAAGTCTGGTTCCCACAGAAATAACTCATGGCAGTTAGGGGCAATTACCTTGTCTTAATTTCTATTGGCTAGATTTCCTTAGCAGTTGGAGGAAGTTGTCAACTGCAATATAGTCTGTAGGGTATAAGGCAGACTAGAATGGCACACAGAAGAATTCAGACATGTTGTCTTGAATTAAGCCAAGCAAACATTGTAATCCTTTGTATCGAGAAGAGCAATAAAAAGGTTGGGTTTTCCCATAAAGTTATATTGCACGTTATTTGGCTTGTCCCTTATACTTTGTTGCAGGTTTCCTCAGGGACGAACGAAAGCTGACTAAGTCTCAGGACTTGGGCCAAACGGTGATGATTTAGGACAAAAAAATTTGATCAAGTTTCGATCCCGTTACACTAGCTAAAGTGGGTTTCTCGATCTAATGCTTATATTGAAGTAGCAGCGTACGCTAATGGCATCAATGATCATCTTCTGTATGTGCAAATTGATGGGAGTTGGAAACAGATTGATAATGGTGCTATCGTAGGGTCCTTATGTTCAACTGTTGGATCATTATCACTTGGCCTCAAGAGTCCGGGGAAAGGCCACTCATCGCAGCATACAGAAGTACAGGCATCACAAAAAACTTTGTTTTGGGCTCATATTCAAAATTATGCTAATGTTTAAGTGTTTATAAATTAATTGCAGTAGTTATCTTAATTAAGCCTGTTCTATGATACTCTTAGTCCCATATTATGTGTCATAATTTTTTAACTGTATTCGACACGAGTTTTAAGACGTTCTTAAAATATAATTGTACATAATTTTTCATAATTTGAGTAGGCTAAGCATTTTTATTACAATGATGCCATTTGTTATATATATGTTATAAGCTAGGATGTATCATGCACTATACATCATATTATATCTAGTTTTTTACCACACACACACACATTACTAAAAAAGATAACTGATATTATTAAGTATTTAAAAATATTTTTAAATCATAATACATAAATTCGTTTTTAAAACATCTTAAACTTCATGTTATAAATAGTCAACATATTAGAATGTTTAATATGTAATGGAGGGAACAAATTACTCCACCAAAGGTAGATAGTATAATGGTAAGGCCTCTCCCTTTAAGCTATAAGATGAGGGGTTCAAGTTTATCTGTTTCTCTTATATTGGACCCAAAAAAGTTAATATGTCTAATATGTTCAATATCGGTAAGATCGTAAAAATTCCCTGATCCCAAGTTAAGCAAGCACGTATGCGTGCCAGCTACTAACCTAGGAAACTTATCAATGTAGTCTATTTCTAATTTAAGTTTCCATTTCTGCCCAAAAATAAAATAAAATCTACTAGCATAGGTACTTTTTCAAATGTTAAAGTATTTTTGTTGGCCCACTTGGATACAACAATTTTCACATATACTAAAAAAAAGGTCCATATAAGAAGTTAGTATATTATAAACGTAGCTCACTTATTGTGGCCTAGAAATGGTTAGAATACCTCAGCTTAATTAACCTTATAAAAATTAGATAATACTAATAATAGAATATATCCATAAGATAATATAAGATAATATGATCTCTATTAAGTCTCATATAATATTCAATCTTTGCACTTGGAGGAAGAGAGAGCACTGCCTATGCTAAAGTTCATTGGTAAGAGTTTTAAATATAAAAATCATTTTTTGTGGTTATTTTTTAACATTTTACCCCTTTACTTCATTACTGCTACAAATTATTTGAAAATGATTGTGACCATTTGCTGTTTTTCAAGTCCAAAATGAATAAACCATCAATTGTAAGTCCAAAACCGAAGTTAGAGCCAGAAATTCCTCGTTCGCATTTCTCTTGGATTCAAAATGAGGGATTGAGCGAGAGCCTAGAGAGACACGTTCGAGACTCAAGTTGTATTGTTATTTTCATTGTTCTTAAATTTCTTAGGATGGCTTAGGATAGTCAAATTACCATAAAGTAGGCATGACAAACAAATTACCATCAAGTAGGCCTAACAAATGGATAAAGGTGAAGCACACAAAGTTTGTCAGTCTTTCCAAGTATGAAAACATCACCAAGAATTTAAAAAAAATAAAAAATTAAAAAAAAAAAGTTCAGAGAAGGTTTGTTGCCTTGTTAAGGAGGCATTGTGGGGGTGGGGGGAATCTCCCAAAAGCCTAAGGCCAATTTGTTAGACCCTGGCTCCAATTTTAAATGAAAAATGAGTTGAATAAAAGCATAAATCTTTTTGTTGATCTCTAGAATGAAGAATAATAAAAATGTACATCTTTTGAAGGACTCATGGTGGAAGAGGCTATTGCTAGAGGACCTTAAGGAGAATGCTAAAAGGAAAGTAAGGAGAAGGCGAGAGGAATAAAGCAGGAAGATGTATGGTGAGTAACAAAAGCTATCCAAAAGATATGGCTGAAGAGACATATGTTGTACCAATCACAAATGTAGATGTGAATATGGCAGTCCTCCCAACAATTGAGGAAGCTAGATATGATGAAATGTCTACGACTGGACAAACCACTAAAAGTATTGTGCTTTGATAGGAAGGTGATCACCTCATAGCAGAACTTGGCAAGGGTAATGCTAATGAAGAAGGTGATACTGATGATGAATATCTTCTAGAATAGGACTTGGATGACATCCTAGATTACATAAAATCTTTGGAAACTACCAAGGCTTCAGAAAATAGGGATTAAGTAATCAACCTACCAATTTCAAAGAAGACCCTACCATAAGAACTGGAAATAGAAGACAAGGAAAGGAGCAAGGAAGGGTTATTGTCAAGGTAATTGTAATTTAGTGCTCTACCTCCCATGGATTACAATGTTGCAGTCACCTTACCCATCATTTTTATGGCCAGGGCAGGACAATCAAGTGAGCTCGAAAGAGATGCAGCTGATGATATTGAAGTCAATTAATTAGTCCAATTATCAACAAATGAAGAAAAATAAGGCATGATCCAATTAACCACAAGCTTAGCCTAGCTATCATTATACCATTCTTACACTACAAGAAAAATGAGATATTGTCAAGGTCGAATCCTTCACAAATTGTAGTATATTACTCACAAGAGATTTATTGTGAAGAAAATTTTCATTCACTCAATTCCTCACATTAGATGGCCTCGCAATAGATATCCTTCACTAAGTTGCTAATTAAAATTAGTGAAAGAGATATTTTGAAAAATATTTTCTTCACAAATTAGATTTTGTGATGGAATATTTTGCTTTAGTGAATGCGTTATTTTACTCACAAATAACATTTTGTGAAGGCTTAATTTTACTTAGTGAAAGTAGAATTTCTCTCACAAATTATATTTTGTGAAGATCTATCTAATGTTGTGAGGAAAATTTTTCCTCACTATATTTTTTTGATTTTGTTAATTCTAATTGCATTTAATAATACATTATCATAGTAAATACAATTTAATTTCAATTATATATATTAAATTATTACTTCATTGTGTAATAATTTTAATTTTCCATTAAATTTAAAAACAATAATAAGAAAATATACACATTTCAAATAAATGTAAGAAAATAATATATTTTTCGCTAAAAGTGACATATTCATTAAAAAATCATCAAAAGGGGACGACGCCCATGTACAAAGTCTACATAAACACAAGGAATTGTGTCAAAAGAAACCACAACTCCATGTAACCTAGAGCAATCTACCAAACATCACAATCCACTCTCTAAGGAATTACAGTGGCGCATAATCTGAAGTTCAATGAACTTTTTGAAGTTCTTGACAATTTCCTCCATCAGGTACTAGATATTGGCTATGCTAGGAATTGTCATGACTCAAGATTTTCTCGTGAGCATATTGTCCTGCTTATTTCATTAGTTCTTATTTGCTTCCAGGCAGGCATGACAAGTCATTTGAGCCGTAGGCACCTGAAACAAAGATAGATTGACAATTAGAAATTTTCTAAAATTGAATAACACTGAAGAACAAGAGTAATGTCTTAGGAAGTACCTTTTAATAATGTAAATGGACTGGAATATCTTACTGCACTGTTGATGTCTATTTTCTCCCTACTCCATTTTAAGACTTAGGCAGAAAATCTATGAAGATTTTTGAAACTCATAAAGCCTATACAAGAAGAAAAAGTATCAACTACAATATACAGTTTTCTTAAATGTTGCCGTTTAGAAATTTATGTTTAATTTTTGGAACGGAGGGAGTACTACATAAAAAAGGACCAAAGTCTCATCAATTGTAAAATTCTATGTTTAGAGGATAGTAGCAGCTATTATAATACTAAATTCCTTTTAACTTTAAAACTTATGATCATAATAATGCATTGAACATGAGCATATACACATATATAGCCAGAAATATGAAACAACATTTACTGCTGGTGTCATTACCGTGATAAAATTGCCACAGTTCTGCCCTTCAGAGCGAAGGTAATTGTTAGTCCTACTGTCATGAGCGCCTACTTTACTCTACTTACTACCATTGACGCCTACTGCACTATACTTGCTGTTTTCGACAGGTTGCGAAGGGACAGCAGGCTTCTGAGGAGGGGCATTGTTGGAATCTGATCCCTTGTTCTGAGCTCCTGGAGGACTGTTCGTGGTTTCTCCACCTCCAAACAGGTAACCCAAGGAACTCTGACCTCCACCGGCACTAACTCGACACCCCATTCTGCTAATTATCTCTAGTTCAAGAAGCCTGTAAAGTACAACTACTAAGGCATGAAGAAGACTTCAAAATACATTAGCCAGAAGCAACAACAATAGGTAAGATATGCAGATAAGGTACCCAACGTGTCATGTGTCATGTAAAAGCAATGCACACAAAAAAAAAGAAGAAAAAAAAGAGGTGAGATCATTAGATGGGAAGAATACTGAGGTTTGAAAATGGTTTCATTTCATGTCATTCCTAACATAATGAATGTTTAGTTTAGAGATGGTTGCATGGTAAACTTAGGAACATTAATCAAAATAAAACTCCTTGTCGAACAAATTTTTTATTTGCAAAATGAGAATCATATTGTGGAACACCCTACCTATCAACTACAATATACCCCTATCACGTGTCCCTTCAATCTACCCCTAAAACTACTATATACAATATACAGTTTAGCAACATACAGCATATATTCCATGCACAAGTAATTATTAAAAAAAAAGTACCAACTATAATATACAGTTTAGCAACATAAATTTCTTTATCACGAGTCCCTTCAATCTACCCCTACAACGTTTCATAAACTGGTCCAAGAGTACCAACCAAGTCCACTGGCCAACTGCAAGCCTAACCCAAAAACTTAAATTATTAGGTACTCTTGATAGTGAGCTAAAGCATATATAAGGTCATTATTACTAATGTGGGACGGAATATCGCAATCTCTCCCACTTAAATACTTGACGTTTCCGTCAAGCCCAAATATAAATCAAATCAAACCCCGAGCAATGTTACTATATTACGGCCGAGTCATAGCTTTGATACCATGATACTATTTGTAATGTCCCAGACCCAAACATATTGGTCCAATAGTACCAACCAAGTCTACTAGCCAACCACATGCCTAACCCAAAAATGTAAGTTATTAGGTACTCTTGGTAGTGAGCTAAAGCCTATATAAGATCATTACTACTATCAAACTCAACTAATGCTGATTAGTCGAGAGAAAAGAAGTTGTTGAATCTTGGAGGGGAGTTTCGTCTTCAACCTTAAGCATCGAGATATTATTTCTGAGCGACAAAAATATTCTCTTAAGTACAGTCCCTCGTACACGCCTTAACTCAATTTATTGTTACAGTTTTGCTACCGGATTATGGGGAAATTGACAAGTCCTCTTACTTACTAAAGTAGAATCTATTTGTCTTACTTGTATTATTTGTTTATTTGCTATATTTATTTAAAATATCCCCTACAATCTTAAGAGAATATTTATGGATTCTACTTTAATTACCTCAACTAAGACTATCCCTGATATGACCAAAACAGTAGACCCTTCTAATGGCACCTTTCATATTCTTTCTTTTGATCTTCGGTAGCATTTTGGCTAGGCTCAATAGGTTTTGGTTTGGTCACCACAAATTCTATTTTTGCTATATCCATGAATTTCACTGAATAGTAGTTGAAGTTACCAATGAAGGCATGACCTCACTAGCACCCTTTATAGTTGGTTCACTCATAGAGAAATTACCTGACACTTGGAAATAGTATAAAAATTCAATGAAGCATAAGAAGAAAGATATAACCCTTGAGGAATTAGTTGTTCATATTCGAATTGAGGAGAATAATAGGAATTCGGATAAGCGTGTCAAAGCAAATGAAATAATCTTGAAGGCCAACGTAGTTGAAAAAAAGAAGCACAACCCTCACCATAACCACTGTTAGAAATCAAGGAAGTTTACTAGACCAAAAACAAATCCTAATCAATATAAACCTAAAACCAATAAGGCTAAAGGGAATTGTTTTTCTTGTGGAAAGCCAGGTCACCATGCTGTTAAATGTTGCTTAAGAAATAGAAACAACCAACGTAATGCTCCAAAAACAAATCTAGCTGAGGCGACCGATGAAGTTGTGGCAGTTGTATTCGAGGTAAATATGGCTACTAATGATAAAACATGGATTGTAGATTCTAATGCTAGAAGACACGTTTGTGGTAATCGTAATTCATTTATATCCTACACTCCCATTAAACAAGGAGAAGAACATGTATATATGGGTGATTCAAGGCCTACACCCATACTAGGAAAAAGAAAAGTGAGCTTAAAGTTGATATCCGGGAAAACACTTTCTCTCACCGATGTTTATCATATACCTGAAATTCGTTATAATCTAATTTCTGTTGCAATATTGGGAAAAGTGTAGTGTTCATATCCGATAAATTCGTGTTAAGTAAACATGGAGATTTTGTGGGAAGAGGGTATTTCAATTCTGGTTTGTTTTATTTAAATGTATTTGAAGTTCTTTCCAATATTAATAGTCATTCTTCCACTTACTTGGTTGATTGTGATACTATATGACATGCGAGATTAGGACATATTAATTATAAATACATAAAGTGCATGAAAGATTGTGGAATCTTAAAAGATATTAAAATATCCAATTCTGAAAAATGTGAACTATGTTCTGAGAAAAAAACAACTAAGAAACCATGCAAACAAGTAGATTTTCGAGAATCTGAATCTCTTAGTTTAATACATTCAGATTTGGGAGACATGTCTCATGACACATATAGAGATGAAAAGAACTATCATATAACATTCATAGATAACTACTCTAGATATACTAAAGTTTACTTGCTTAGAAATAAGTATGAAGTGGAAGATAAGTTTCTAATTTATAAAGTGAAAGTTGAAAATGAGCTTGATAGAAAAATTAAGAGACTGAGATCTGATAGAGGAGGAGAGTATGATTTTACACCTCTTGGAAAATATTACGAAGAACAATGAATAGTACATGAAATTACTCCACCTTATTCACCCCAATCCAATGGTATAGCTGAAAGGAAAAATATAACTTTGAAAGAAATGTGTAATGCCATGCTAATAAGTACAAGCTCTCCTTTGAACTTATGGGGTGAAGCTATCCTCTCTGCATGTCATCTTCAAAATAGAATCATAATGAAGAAAACTAGAACGATACCTTATGAACTTTGGGAAAATCATTTGCCTACTATTAATTACGTTAGAGTGTGGGGGTGTCTTGCTAAGGTTATGTTGCCTGAACCTAAAAAAAAGAAAATTGGTTCCAAAACTGTTGATTGCCTATTTATTGGTTATGCTAAAAATAGTGTTATGTATAAATTTCTCGTTCTAAAAAGCAATGTGTTAGACCATAATACGATCATTGAGTCAAAAAATGTTGATTTATTTGAAAATGTGTTCCCCTTGAAACCTGCTATGGACAAACCAATAATGGAGCATCCTAAGAGCTCTAACAAAAATTTAATTGAGGAAGTTGAACTATAATTAAGAAGAAGTAAACGTGCGAGAAGGGAAACTAAAGTTGGAGATGACATTTATACTTTTGCGATGGATAATAATGATCCCTTGACTTTTAGATAAGCCATAACATCTCATGATGCTCCGTTTTAGAAAGAAACTATTAACAATGAAATTGAATTGATTATGGATAATCATATTTGGGAATTGACATATCTACCTCTTGGTTGAAAATGGATATTTAAATGAAAATAAAACGTTCAAAACTAGACTTCTGGCAAAAGGTTATAAACAAAAGAAAGATTTAGATTACTTTGCGACTTATTCCCCAGTTGCGAGAATCTTTTCAATTAAAATTTTAATTGCTTTAGCCGCTATCAAAAATTTATTAATTCATCAAATGGATATTAAGACTGCATTTCTGAATGGAGACTTAAAAGAGGAGATTTATATGGATCAACCCGAAGGATTTATATCTAAGGGTGACGAGAACAAAGTTTGCAAATTAGTTTAGTCATCGTATGGACTTAAACAAGCCCCTAAACAGTATAATAATAAATTTGATACTGTAATGACATCTAATGGATATGCAATAAATGATGGAGATAGATGCATATATACAAAATTTAATGATGAGAATTTTGGTGTTATTCTATGCCTTTGTGTGGATGACATGTTGATCTTTGGGACTAATAATGATGTCATCGATGAAACTAAAAATATATTGTCCTCAAACTCTGATATGAAAAACTTGGGTGAAGTAAATGTGATATTGGGAGTAAAATTAAGTGAAGAAATAAATGGTTATATGATTTCTCAAGAGCACTAAGTAGAGAAAATACTTTAAAAGTTTGATCATTTTAATTATAAGCTTGTGTCTACTCCCTACGATTGTAGCTTACACCTAAAGAAAAATCAAGGGTCAAGTGTATTTCAATCTCAATATGCTCAAATCATATGTATCTTGATGTACCTTATGAACTGTACTAGACCTGATATAACATATGTTGTAAGCAAGCTTAGTATATACATTCAGAATCTTAATAAGGAACATTGGATTACTTTATGAAGAGTACTTAAATATATGCGTGGAATTATGCATTATGGTTTATATTATTGTGGTTATCCTACAGTACTTAAAGGCTATTGTGATGCCAACTGGATCTCTGATTCACATGAATCTAAATCTACAAGCGGCTAAATATTTACTTTGGAAAGGGGAACAGTATCTTGAAAATCTTCCAAGCAAACTTGTATTTCAAAATCCACTATGGAATTTGAGTTTATAGCCTTAGAGAAGGCAGGTTCTGAAGCTAAATGGCTTAGAAATTTTTTGAAGGACAATCCCTCATGGACAAGACCAGTTCCACCTGTGTCTTTGCATTGTGACTGCCAGGCTGCTTTGCGAAGGGCTAGAAATATAACCTATAATGGTAAAAGTAGGCATATAGGCCTTAAACATAATATTGTGAGACAACTGTTATTCAATGGGATTATATCCATTGACTTTGTGAGGTCAATATTAAATATTGCAGATCCGCTAACCAAGCCACTGAATAGAGTTCAAGTGAGCAATACATCGAGGGGGATGAGACTGCAGCCTAGCACATAAGTCAATAGTGATGCAAACCCAACTTATGTGATTTGAGATCCCATGAATTAGGTTCAATGGGTAAAAATGAGTTACTAGGTGACTTGTATTACATTATCCATTTTTTTAATGTGAGTTCATCCCTATGGTGTAGGATAATGAATAACTCCAGTAAAGAAGGTTGAAGTCTATTGGCTCTTAATTGTTCCATAGCCTACTATTTAGGTGGTGTACATAAATTGTAGTGTATACTTGATAGAAACATACATATGTGAGTATGGAGTGGGGCCGCTTCTATGTGAACTAGGCAAGTATCTCTAGAGCACTCATGAAATCCAAGAATGGCACAAGGCCGAAACGTGTCTAACCATATTGAACAAACTTTGTTTAGAGAATTCCACATTAAGGGAGGAGGTTCAAGAAACGTAGTTTCATCAAATTCTAGTGGTTCACTTATATTTTCTCTATGCAAGGGTTCAAATCCAGAAGACACAAATGCTTATGCATTGCATTCTTGCTTTTCTTATTCAGATTTATCTCAAAGGTATATTTCTTTGTATTTAAAATAGTGAAAGATTGCCATAATTAATTAATTTTCTTTTTTATCTTTAAAATAGTGGGGGATTGTTGGAATTTATATATTAAATAAATTATTTATTTATTATTTATTAAATAAATTTATATTTTTTAAAAACAAAAATTAAAAATCAAATTATATTATAACGTACAGTTTCTATTGAACAACCGTGACTTTTAAATTTTGGAAGCGCTCCATGCATGAAAAGGTACCATCAGTCTGTCACACCGATGTCCAACTATAAAAAGGAACTGATCAAGCTTCTCATTAAAAGATATCAACACACTCGATTTTGAAACCTCTCCATTAATTCTATATGTATGAATATACATGCTGCATGTGCTTATTCAGCACATTTGAAGTTTAATTATAAACATCAGTACTTTGAAGTAATATTTATATACACTAATCTGTTTCAAATTCAAACACGGATAATTCAAAATTGTTCGTGAATCTCTCATTATTAGTTGAGCGAAAAGAGTTATTGAATTTTGGAGGAGAGTTCCGTCTTCAACCTTAAGCACTGAGATATTATCTCCGAGTGATAGAAATATTCTCTTAAGTACAGTGCCTCAATTTATTGTTACAGTTTTGTTATCGCATTACGGAAAAATCGATAATTCCTAACAAGTAAAATCTATTTGTCCTACTTGTATTATTTGTTTATTTGTTATATTTATTTGAAATATCCCCTACAACACACACGCATAATTGGAAAACAAATTAAAATCTGCAAAATTTGCAAATTAATATGCGGTCAATGTGAGTACAGCATGCCTCTCGTTACAGAATAATTGCGTTACATCAAATATGTCACTTCAGAACAGACCAGACCTTTAGGCATATCGTGGATTGATGCTTGGACCATACAAAGTGAGAAATACTTGCCATCCTTATCTTTGCCAGAAAGGGCATAAGCATAAACTTCAAAATATCCCTTGTCCAGAAACGGCATGATTGACCATCGCTCTATCCCGCTCTATATATATTAATGCGAGTCTATCTTTTTCATGTTCATAGATGTTAAATTTGTCTCCACACCTGATATAATTTTGTCATAATTAGTTTGTCTTCATTTTAATACTAAATAATTATTCTGCATATTTTAAGTAATGAACAGGTCAAAAAAGATTATCTAGGGGCAGATCCATTCCAAGAGCAAGGGTTGCTTGTTGAATTTGGATAAGTGAAGTTAATGATGGAGTTACCAGCAGTTAATCCAATAAGAAAATGTTCCAATATATATAGCATAGTTGTCAATTGTTATTCATATGCAACTATTACCTATTTGTACCATATGACTCCCTATATTCTTAATAGTTATTGTTCATTATAATAATGTTACGTGCAATAATGTATATAATAATAAAATGTGTAAAAATTTATGTATTAATTTATAATTAATTGATTATATTGACAAATATAAAATCATACATCCACTAATTATAATTTAATATATCTGTTTATACACTTTATTAATATATCGGTTAATATTTATATGATTACTTCTTCATTAATTCTTGATCAAATTCCTGCATCAGTTAGTGATGATCGCCATTTTCAAGATGATGAACCTAGCATAACGAGTCGGATCATATTGGGATTCAGGAGAGTAACCTAATCAATTAATGTTGGTCAATTATATATGAACATATTACTTGTTTATTAAAAAAAAAAAAGTTACAATACATCGATGTCCAATTAATTGTTGTGTACATGCAACTTTACGATTGTGTAATTAATTAGTTTATCTTACTAGGGTTGCAAGTGGGATCAAGATAAAATAGTTGAGCTGTGGGGTGTTTACACGTATCGATTTGGATGAGCGCTTGGATTCGCCACCACCACCCCATATGGGGTGATACAATGACAGATGATTAGAATATTTACTAGTAAAGATATAAAGGAGAGGAGATAAGGATTGTGTGTTGAGGGTTGCTTTGGCCACATACTTTTCTCCATGCTTCTTGGCAAGTTGCCAATGACTTTTCACACGCGCACACACACACACACACGCTTCCAGATAATAAGGCCACATGCACTTGACCCATGATATCTTATGATTGATTGAAACGCTTCAAGACCATATATGTTATGTTCTTTTGAGTGGCTAGTATTTATGCGACATAGCTCTTCTTTCTTTTTTCCTTTTTTGTTTTTAACTGAAATTAAAAAGTTACAAGTATCCAATCAGCAGAGGTGCATGTCGGCACTGGTGGTACGTATATTATTGATGAGCTCATATTTGATAACATTTATTATTCTTTTGTTTTATTCTTTTATTGCCATTTTAATTTAATTAATAAATTTTATCTCATTTTGTAGGTATTAATGGATTATTGAAATAAAGTAAAAATCTTATATGAGCAGGCCAAATTTAGTGGTTCAAAGTGGATTCTAAATTGTAAAATCAAATAAGCCCAGAAGTAGAAGGTGTAAAAGCCGAAAATAATTACAGCCCAGCCCATCTAGTGGAAAGTAGCGCCGAGGGGAAAAAAATAATCCTAATGTTCCTTACACAGTTGCAGCGACGCGTAAGGGGAGAAAAGAAAAGTGACATATTTTCTTCTAATCCCGTAGCCATGTGTACTCGATATGCGGAGTCTACATTGGAATTTCCCATTTTGTCTTCATGCTAGTTGTGATTACTAAATTTTAATTATTGTTTTATGCTCTCTTTCCAATTTTTGTAGTCTGTTACAGTTTATTTTCCTGTTTATTTTTTTTTTTAAAATTAATTGCATTTAAGTAGAAGTAGTGATATCATATTTGTTTGGATAAATTCACTTAACTACATGTGATTTTCACTTATTCCTATATAATCACTTATAGTTTAAAATTCGATAGATGCATGTGTTTTCGAGGTTAAGTGAATCTGTTAAATTTACTTAATTCTTTTCAGATTTAAGGTGAAATGATAAATAAATCTTATATCATGTGGTTTGGGCTGATTTTCATATAAACTACATGTGGTTTAGAATACCAACGCATAACCACATGTAATTTGGTAACGTTTCACTTTGGATTTAATAGCGTTAAGCAAAATTTAACAATTTCACTTAATCTTAAAATCACATGTGGTTATGTGTCATGTTTTAAACCACTGGCGGTCATGTGAGAATCAACCCAAACCACAGGTGGTTAAATGAATTTTACACTATTTGTTTCGTGATTATTTTTATGGCTTGTTAAGTTAATCTGTCTAGGATGATGTTGAAACTAAACAAAATTATGATAAATACTATGTTTTTAATGGTTTCAGTTTCATGTTTCATTATTGAACACCTTGGTTTATAATTGTTTAGTAATTTTATATTAAGAAAGTGGTTTTGATAGACTATTATTAGATTTTAGCATTTTATATTATATGTTTGTCCTAGAAGGTTTTAAGGGGATATTGTGAGTAATGTTAAAGATTTCCTAACCTAAAGTTGCTCAAATTGATATAAAGATTATTACTTTGAAAGAAGAGGAATAAAACCTAAAGAGAAAATGCTATTTGTTATGAGTGTTGTTTAGTGGATTCAAATTCCTAGATGGATTGTTTATTATTAATTTTATCTTGTATTTATTATTTTGTAGTTTAGTTAATCAATTCCCTCACTTTTATTTCTAATTCAATTGGAATATAGCTAAAGAAATTAAAAAGAATAATTTAGTCTCTGTGAGATCGACATGCATTTATTAGACTCTTTCAACAGAGACTGTGTACTTGCAATATTTTTAACACATCAATATTATATTGTTAAGTGTTGCTTTAAAGAAATTCCTCTGTTGTTACATATTTTAATTAGTAATAAATAGTAACAATAAATTAAAATATATTTTTATCTTTAATAAAAATAATATTTTTTTTATTCTTTATATCTTGAAAAATATTATTTGTATCTTGCAAATATTGTTTATACATAGAAAAGATTTGATGGTCATTGTAAAAGATTTTATGACCATTGTTAAATTATTTTATGACTGTTATAAAAATATTTTATGGCCGTTAAATTTTTTTTTTATAGACGTTATTAAAAGATTTTATGGTCGTTGGAGATATTTTTTTAACCTATATAAATCCATTCTCTTCTCATTTCTAAATGAATCAATGAATCAACTAGAATTTTTTTTTAAGAGCCAATATTACTTTTTCTCTCTCTATATTTTTTCTCTCCATATATCATTTTCATATATCTATTTTGAGAGATCTTTCCAAATATCTCAGATCAATATGATCAAAAGTTTGTATTCATTCAATCTAAGAAATGAGATCAGATTTCTATTGATGTAATTTTCTTAGTATAGAAGCTTTCTTTTTATCATTCAATTATCTTTGTAACAAGTAGAAGTATTGTAAGGTTGAACTGTTTAGATTTTTGAGGAAGAGAAGGTAGTCTTATGTCGAAGAGAAGATTGTAAAGATTCCAGGAATTGGATATTTGAATCTTTGAGGTGGAGCAGATAATCTTTTGTCTAAGAAAGAATCACAAAGGTTCAGGTTGCTACTCGTAACTCAGTGCAAGTGTACACAATCAAATTATAGTATAAAAGATATCGTTTCCACGGAGACTGATTTTTCAACTATGTACAACTATTCTAGTTTCTATTTTATTTGACAAACAAATAAAGATTGAATTTTTACTAAACTAACGATTAATTATTCTAACAATTATATCTAAACTAAGTAAGAGATTAATCAATATAGATAAAATATGCTAAGATTTAACTTCACCTATCAAATCATAATTTAGGGTTTACTAACTTTATCATGCAATTTATATTAATTCAACATATTTATGAGAGTGGAATTTTCCTATATTAGATACTAGTCTACTTCTAGCGAAAGTATCACTACTCCAATTATTAACCCAACATATTCCTATATGAATTTAAATAATTAAGAGAGCATTACTTTCTATGAAATTTCAGGATTCATCAACCGTTGTTAAGCCAATTACTACCGAACCCGTACAAATCACCTTGAACTATTCCTAGGAAGATTTAATTTATGGCTATCATTCAATTGAGCTATTAATAAATCGTCACATCAAGTCCTTAAATTTATTAACCTAGATCATCTAAATATTGATCAAGTATTTAGAATTATTAAAAACATCAAACATAACTCAATAAGTATGAAAAACCAATACAAACGCATAATAAAATTTAAATAATTTTTCAATTAATCATAGATAGGATCTGTCTAGTCTTAGCATAAAGAAAATTAGAACATAATTAAGTTAAAATATATAACATAAAAGATAAAAAAAAAAAAAAACTCATAAGAAGTCAACAAGATGTCTTCATTAATAACCCTTCGGTCTCTGCCTCCTTAAGCTCTTGATTTTCTCTTGATTGTATAATAATTGAATTCTTTGGAAATCTGAGCTAGGAGGCGGTTTTTATAGTTACAAATCAAAAGACATCTCACAATTTGACTCAAATTAGGTTTGTCATCTTGGTCCATGTCAAAACATTTCCAGAAAAGTCCAAAATCGCGTAAGTCAAAACATTTCAGAAAAGTCAACAAAAATTGCAAAAAATTGGATGGGGCCTTACAACCTTACTTACGGCCGTATGGACCCTTACAGTCAAGTTTATGGCCATAAGCTTAGCCGTAAGCCTATCTGGATCCTGGTTTTTACTTCCTGCTTCGATTTATGGCAATCCTTGTCCATCCGGGATTAGTTCAAACTCGATTTTTGCCCAAAATAGGCATTTTAAAGCCCAATTCTCTACAAAACAAGCTCAATAACAATAAAACATAGCTAATCCCTTGGATTGATAATTTGTTAGCACAAAAATAAGGATATTAAAGCCAAATCCATAAATTTTTAATGATAAATCAATAGAATAATCAGTAAAATAATATATCAAATACGCACTTATCATGAAAAACAACTTAAAGAAATTTGACCCCTTAATTTATAAAATTTAAACCAATCGAAATATTATAAAGTGACAAAGTTGGTGGAAAAATTATCTAAAACTAATAATCCACAATCAATAAACAAACAATTCATCATATACAAGAAAAATTCTACACAACTTAAGTTATAAGCATCTCGAACAAGTCCAAATCCTCACAAATTTCCCTTACTCCCTTCAATTTAATTCAAAAGTGTTCGTGTGCTCATGTGCAGTGTAT